>KZ302068.1:50924-73106 GCA_002554575.1 Amanita thiersii Skay4041 | reverse complement strand
AGGAAGCCAACTTACCAGTTAGCTTAGCTGCTTATGCTACACTAGAAGCTCTGTAAGAACTTGCATTCTTAGGATGCTAAATGGTCCTCTTTTATACTGTACAGAAGTATGCGCATGGACCATTAATACTACACATGAGTCTTGCCTGGAGTAACTGCGCATTGCTGCACATGATATCACTGCAATATTCATAGATATCTGCAGTCTATCTCCTAGGCGTCCATGGATAGATGGACAACTCATGGCTGGCTATAATTAGATGAACTATTTATAACTTATTTACGGTCCGATACTTTAGCGCCTTAAGGGCGGCTATTCTAACATCGTCCTCTCCACATGTTGGTACTGGTATGTATTTGTGTCATGTTCACCCTATGTATGATGTTCACTCTGTGCATGCAATTTAGATTAACAATTACTGGCTGACATGCACACCATGTACATTCTATTCTAATCTAAAAATTAAATGTTCTTGTTTGGTCTGCACAATCACTTCATTCATGCCATGCATGCTGTGCACTCTGTGCACTATGAGCATGAAGATGATGTAATTGTGGCGGTGCTGATGATGTTATGCATGCACAGCATGCTTAATTCGAGCACGCAACGTGAGTATATCGTGATCACGTTATGTTCACGAAGTTTGGCTGAAATTGCTGTAATTTTGTTCATCACGGACCGTCATAGATAAATGTTTATTTGTTCACACTGTTTTTCCTGATGATTTTGCCACATAATATATTATACTGTAGTCTAGAGGCCACATATGCAAGAGAAGAACAGACCCGGATACAAGAAATACAAAACAATTCAGCCACTGACCCACATCTTGCTCTCTCGGATGCCCCCCCTTTTTTGCTCACCAAGTTATAAATTCGTCCACATACAACCAGACAATCATGCTGTATCACCGGGCCTTATCACCAACTTCACACCAGACACCAAATCCTTTTCCATCTTCTCTAATCCTCCCAAGATACCACCCAACCCATTCTTCAACACTTCCACGTGGTTCGGCTATTCAAACAAAGAATAAGAAAACGAAAACACAAAGTAGAAGAATCCTAAACAAAACAGTACCTTGATTGCACCCTGCTCCAAAAGGTTCGCGATATTTTTATACAGAATCAACAGTACATCCCGATTCGCAGGATTATCCAGAGTTCCGAACACAACACTAATATCCTTCCCCGCCACCTTGTTCTCCACAGCGTCAGGAAGAACGAGCGCTAGTCGGCCACCAGAAGAAAGCAACGAATACCCAAACTTCTGCGTCTCCGGCAGTGAGATTGCATCAAAAACGTACTTGATGCTGCCCGCAATCCTGGAGATTTCCGTAGCAAGTGCGTCTGCAGGCAAGTTCCTGTCGAGAACATGGGTTGCCCCTAGCGATTGGAGGAAAGTTGTATGTTTGAGGGACGAGGTCACAATGATGTGGGAGAAGCCAGACAATTTGGCGAGTTGAATTGCTGGTGCGACAGGTCAGTCTCAGATTCCAAATGCTGACTGTCAGTCAATCGATACATACCAAACTGCCCTACAGAGCTGGACCCTCCGAGGATGACCAAGCTCTCCCCTGCGAGCTGATTGCGTCCTGATACGAGCGGGTTAGGGAGAGTTATACCGTGGGGAACGCTGTTGTATAACCCGATGTAAGCCGTAGTGAGCCCAAGGGGAATAGTAGAAGCATCTTCAAAAGTCATATTGGAAGGGATCTGAGAAATCGTAAGAAGCAGAAGAGGTAAAGGTCTTAATGAAAATTACCTTTCCAAGTGTTTCAGGACTGACTATGGCATACTGCTGGAAAAATGTTGTCCTGTTAGACGCCATGGAACCCTGTGAGAGCCTGCAGATAAACAGTCAGGACTAGCACATAGCTAGAGAAAGCTCCGTGCTCACACTCTATCACCAACTGCGAAACCAGTGACGCCCTCTCCAAGCTGTTCGACTTCACCAGCCATATCCGTTCCTAAGATAGCTGGGAACTTTTCTACGAAGATACCATACTTTTGGATCTTCCAGTCTATTGGGTTCAGTGCTGCTGCCTTGATCTTTACGAGAATTTCGCCTGGACCGGGCTTGGGCACATCTGTCGTCCCGAGGACAAATTTGCCAAACTTGGAATCGAGGAACAAGGCTTTCTGCTGAGACGGCGCCATCGTTTTATATGATAAATGCGACTAGAGTTGAAATTGAGGCTCAGAGACGGCGAGATGGACAAGAAGTTGAGTGGGAGGAAAACATAACCCAACGGCCTTATATGTCTCAGGCGTCCCTCACCCACACACACATTCACATCATGCATACATATAGAGTGCTAGAAATAACACCGTTAGCTGTTGCCGCCTACTGTAGTTGGTAAGCAGGTGCGCTGGGACGAAACGATAATGATAGCATCATCATCCATCATTGTGCCATTATTGGCTCATTATTCGCTCTGGTGGGAACGCTACAGCCGGAGGGGTGCGTGTAGGCCAGTGGGGCGGATGACTGAGCAAGGAGTCTTAGGCAACCTTATGATTGATAATGACTCTGCGTTTGAGTCTGATGTGTTACTTTAGATTCGTTGTACTGTGCATCATGCCGCCGTGTTTCGCAATTGTGCAGGGGTGCTACTGAATTGGGTGGGGTTACGTGGTGTGTGCTGTGTGCTCGTGATATTCACTTCACCTACATTCAACTACCCCGCCGTCCAATTGAGGTATCAACACGCTGGGATTCCTTTCGGCATTCAGATGCGCAGACAGCTTCCACGGTGACCCCAACCCTTTGCGTTACTTTCTGTGTCCTTAGGTGGTATGGCCCTAGCAGTTGTGATGGGTACAAGACAAAGCAAAACAAGCACTGCAGCGACCACAACAACTGACTCAGACTCAACTTGGATGTACTTGTTGCGAACGGTCGTGTTCGAATCGATAGTATATGACACGATTTCAACGCAGAGACGAGGCACTCTGTTCGATGAGTGTTTTGGAGACACAGACGAGAGAACACGTCCTCCCAGGCCCACCCTAGCAGGTACGCGCTATACGCTTCCCTCCCTTCGTTCTCGTTCTCGTTCTTGTTCTTTCGCCAGCGACGGCTTGCTGCTTCTGGTTGATTTACTCAAGACGCGCAACCTCAGATAGCCCACCTGATGCGCATGAAAAGTCTTGTGCCTCGACCAATCCCTCTGGATTCTTTGTCATTACGACTATCTATGTCCTTCGCCGTCTGTATTTTCCGTAAGATATATGCGGGAACAAAAGGATCCCTTGAAGTCCAGTATTCAGCCCTTCTTTCTGTTATTATTTTTGATTTATTGCGTAAATCACTGTAAGTTCAGTCTATAGCACACCCGAAAGCAATAATGTCATTGGTGCATCCTTGCAAATTGCCAATTTTAACCACACCGGGATGGGACAAAAGATATGTTCAAAGGTCTGCCGTCCCGATCCCGCTATTTACATTAACTATCGATCAACAATTATTTGGCCGTGTTGGAGTGGATACCAGCCGAAACAGGTCAACGGCGCGGAAGGGTAAATAAATCTACCGCTCATTCAGAACGAGGGATATATTCGGGAGTGCTGTATTGACGGTTTAGCCGGATTCATAGTTTCCATCAACTAGCATCAGTCGGCAGGAGATGGGAGAGAGAGAGGAAGATGTCAGGAACTCCTAAAGTCTTTGCTTACACGAAATAAATCCCAGACTTCGACTGTAACAGCGGGGCGAAAGTTTCGGATATATGCCAGTCAAAGTTCGGTGGGAAGCCAGCGCTTTCCTGCTCACTTCTGTGAGGTAAAGGCCAGCGAAAGATCGGGAAGGAAGAAAACCATCCAGAGGAGTGGACCAAGATGTACGTTGTGAATTCATTTGTAAGTTGGATTTTGTATTGAACCCAACTCATGAACGATAGTTCAGATCAATTATCAATATCAATTTTGATGCATACAATGACGTTTGCTTCCCAGAGCCATCTACTGTAAGCACCGGCTGGGGTTTTCCTCTGAACCAATTCAGTGGCATCTCCCTCCCGAGGACAAAGTGACATCACAGAGCTTGGTGCTATTCTGGGCGAGATCAAACTTCAATTCGGCGGCCCAGAAGACTCCTACAATTAGTTCAAGCCCATGCGCGCGTGTAAATACGACAATTTTGGGGAAGGTTCTGCAAGTGACCGATCGATCCCATTGAACCGTAAAAGCGCGTTCTATGTGCATTGCTAGATCCCCGCTATCCGGCAAGCGCAATGGGATGGTCCTGCAGCTGAGATGTCTGAGAATGAAACATCCCAGCAAGAGATACGCGCCAAAGCTACACTTCGGCATACTGTAGCGGGGGAAATCTCGGTGCACCGAGGGTATTTTGCCCGCCTCTAAGACTGGCCGACAGTCAATAGTGGTCTGCATAAATATGGGTGTCATTTCAGCAAGTTGAAAAGTATCGTCTGCGTTCATTGATCAGCTCCTTCCTCGAACAACAAGCAAAGCAATGTTGGTCCTCCTCGCACTCGTCGCTTCCGCAGTCATCTCTTCTGCGCACCCAGCAGAAAGGAGACAAGTCGGGCAAGTCATCACTTCTTGCTCAGTGCCGGGCACTGCTGCGCTCACTTTCGTGTGTTTTACCGTTTGTCTCTCCATTGACCCTCTCGGTGTTAACGCGGCTGCGCAAATTTCAGGACGATGGCCCATATATCTATTTGTACGTACACTGACTGTGAATTGCTTACAAACCCTTTAATAACTCCTCCAAAGGAACCAGATTGTTGATACCTTGGATGCCAATAACGCTACAGGCACATTCTTTTTCAGTCAGTACTAAACCTCGCTTGAATACAGCCTTTGCTTACCCTTCTCAGATGGAAACAATTGTGAATTGATATCTTCCGAATGATTCCCAATATGTTCTAATGACCTGGGTCAACTTTCCAGTTGATTGTATCTACGACCTAGACGCAAGTGCACGAGTTCAGTACGCATACAGCCACGGTCACCAGGTCGCATCCCACACCTGGAGCCACCCAGACTTGGCAACTTTGGACGCCGCCGAGAGTAAGTTTGGCTAGTTGGTTGATGCTGTAAACTTGACCCTGTTCCTTTCAGTTGACAATCAGTTCTTCTTGTTGCAACGTAAGCACTAAAGTTTTGATTTTGTTGATGTTCATGACCGAGGTGCTTCACAGAGGCGATCCAACGCCTCACTGGTGCTGTACCCGCATTCATGAGACCTCGTACGTAATAATCACCCCTCTTCTTTAGGAGTTTTTGAGTCCTGAAACGTTGCATAGCATTCGGAAGCTACAACGACCTGGTTCTTCAAGAGGCTGGTAACTTTGGTCTCATCGTGACCTTATGGGATCTCGAGTTGAGCCTTCTCTTTTCAGACCAGTAATACCAGTTGACTCACCGCATTTGAAAGCTCTGGTGATGCCACTGGAGCCTCCGTCCAGCAAAGCGAGTCAATTTATGAGGCCGTCATTTCCCAGAACCCTCCTAGCATCTTGACTCTCAACCATGAGACCGTCGGTACGTTCATTAGCCCCTGTTGCATTGACCCACGAGCTCATGATAGCTATCTGATATAGCATCCACTGCGTAAGTGACCCTGTCAAAGAATTCTTATCGACAAGCGATGAACGTGTTTCTCTTCCATTATTAGCTCTGATCTCTTACCATTCGCCATCACCAGCTTGCGGAACGCAGGCTACAACTTGGTTTCCGTCGCTGATTGCCTTGGTGTTGCGCCCTACCAGAGCGTTGGCGCTCCCGGTGTTCGTGATGTGCGTCACTTTTCTGATTTTTCTGATTTTTAAGGATTAGGCAGCCCTCGCTTAACTATCATTCACGCAGGAAACCTGGGTTTGTTAAAGGTAGAACAATCATAAATGAAATGCATATATTCTGTCTTTTTTGTGTTGATGTAATCTTTGTTGCGTCTAATGCAAACCATATTGTGTGCGGAAAAACTTGAAACCGATGAGTACAACTTGAAAGAATTTGGTAATCGCAAGAAAGTACTTACTGGATAATTTTTCTCATTCATCAAGTTTGCCGTACAGGCTACTGTAGTAATCCGTTAGGGAACATGTTTCTTGCTATAAATTAGGCATACATGAGACCACCGCGCAGCTTGATCCATTCAGATTCAAATCTTGAAGAGTGGAGAGATTTGAGTAGCTTGAGCGGGAAGCATTTTGTGACGGAGTTAGCCGCGGTCTTTGCAGTACTTTGTATTTATTTGGTCGAGTGGATTGTTATTGATCAGCATGCGAACACGACCAGATTGACTACAGTAATCATTACTTCTCGTACTACTGTAAGTCTATTTCTGAGTTCTATGGCCTTTTTGACTTGCTTATATACGCTGTATCGTAACATCCGTGGTTTTGTTATACGAAGCCAAGCCAATAACGATAGCTTGTTTTAAATCTCCTCGACCTAAATCCCTCGTCGCGAGTCAGCAGGAGTGTATTGGTTCTGCCAAGTGAAACAATTAGCTGTCGTATTCAGCTCTCCGTAATAGGTGCACACAGCCTGGGAAATAGTTCAAGGCTTATTGAATGTTGATCCACCCCTGACAATGTTTGATTGACGACTAGTTGACAATGACTCCCAGTCTAAATCCCGCTGGTCCATTCATTATTCTCAATACAAAAATCACGAACTGGGTTGAATAAGGAAATTGTTCATCAGTGATCCATTGCAGTACAATGCACACGAAAAGTTCGGGTCCGAAAGGTGGGGGATTCATGAGAAATTGTTCCTATGTTGCGAGGTGCAGTATTGAAACATTTGCTTATTTCCTTCGGATGATTTAGACTGGAACTAATTGAATGCTTATTTGAAGGTATCTTCCTAGTACTACCAATCACCATTAATTGCTTATATTGTTGATAGCAACATCGAAGCGTATGAACCTTGACTAGACCTCCACTTGGACAATGTTTATCGGGAACTATTCATGATCACAATTAGCTCTCTCCTGCCTCGTATCACTCAAGTGTTGTTTATTCAGAGCGGTGATTTGGTATTCATTCTGACCAGCATAATTTAATCCGGGGGCTTGTTTCACTTGATTTCTCATGATAGCTACCGACCTTGCAATTGACGAAAAACCTCCGCTAACACCGTCCGTTTTGGGCGTGGTTTCAAGCCTCCAAGTCATTCCCAAAATGCTGCTATTTCCTGTCACTGCATAACGAAGAATCTATTATGCAATGGCGAGGATAATGTGGCAGCTTTGACCGTTTCTGTCATGTCAAGGGAATTTCTCCAGATTCACGTCATACTATGTAGTGCGTTCCCCAACTAGCACCTCTTTGAGCTGGGCACGTGAAGGTATAAAAGCAGCCACAACTTGGGGGAGAGAGTCCAAGCCCATCTCCCTTACCGACAAGCCTTTCTATGATGAAGTCTTCTCTCAGTGCTTTGGCTATCCTCGCTGTAACGCTTAGGTCGTCACTGGCTGCAGTGGCACCGGGGATTAACAACTTTGTTACCCTCGATATCACCAACAAGCAGCTTGCCCCAGACGGTTTCATGAGAAGTTCGTATATCACATCAGCTGTTGTCCGGATCGTGCTCACTGGTGATACTATTGTAGATACGGTTGTCGCCAATGGCCGCTACCCTAACCCGCCCATCGCTGCATTCAAAGGCCAGAAGCTGATTACCACCATCAACAATCACCTAGTAAGTACCACCTCGGAGTTAACTTTGCTCCAAATGCTAACTTTCTATAGACCGATACCAATATGCGTGTTTCTACCTCCCTGGTAAGTGTTGCCTTATTTCTTTATTTTTCTGGAAATCCAATCCTATCAGAACTTGGATGGCGTGTTTACAACTTCTGCCAACGCATTCAACGAAGGTACCCCCTTCGTCACAACTGTCCAGTTGCTCCGGGAAACAGTTACACATATACACACGACCTTGGAAACCAGGCCGGTTCTTTCTGGTACCACTCTGACCTCGGTGTACAATATGTCGATGTATGTGATTTCCTTATCTTTGTACGGTCAATATTGATAGATAATTCAACAGGGATTCCGTGGACCACTAATCATCTACGGTAAGACACGGCCCAGCCCCGTCAAAGCTAGACTGTCGACTTAAACCAATGCTATTAGACCTCCACGATCCCCACCGTAGCTTATATGATATTGACAATTTGTCAACGATCATTCAATTCGGTGATTGGTGGCACAACGCTTCTCTGGGTATGCTTGCTGGCTACGAAGCCACCGGTGTTGTCCCTGTCTGCGACACCGGAACAGTAAACGGCGTCGGTCGCTTCAATGGTGGACCAGAAGTCCCTTGGTCTGTGGTCAACGTTATCCCAGGGAAGCGCTACCGCATGCGCTTAATCAACGAGTCTGCGCGCAACGTGTTCACAATTTCAATCGACCAGCATCAATTGAGTAAGTCAGTCTTTCCTGAATTTCAAAGATCGCTTTAACAAGAACCAATGCAGCAATTATCGA
Source organism: Amanita thiersii Skay4041 (assembly GCA_002554575.1). Lineage (NCBI taxonomy): Eukaryota > Fungi > Basidiomycota > Agaricomycetes > Agaricales > Amanitaceae > Amanita > Amanita thiersii. The sequence continues at coordinate 64,639 of KZ302068.1, read as the reverse complement.
AGCCGATGGTGTCGCCACTCAGCCACTGACGGTTGATGTTCTGGAGATGCTCGCAGGCCAGCGCTACTCTGTTGTCGTAAGTTTCAGCCTTGATCAACATTGAAGATAGTTTGAGCCAACCACATTGCAGTTGACCGCCAACCAGCCTATTGCCAACTACTGGATCAACGCACCATTCACTGGTGGCAGTCCCGCCCGCAACCTGAACCGTGAGTTGCATTAAGACCATTTAGTGGATTGAATCGCTGACCAATCTTTTCACAGAGAACGCTACCCTCTCCCGTGGTATTCTCCGCTACCAGGGTGCGCCCGCCACCGATCCAACGACACCCATGACATCTGGTCCCGCTGATGGTATCGTCTTCAAGGAGGCAGACCTCAGGCCGTTAGTTCCAGAGACGGTATGCGTGAACTTCTATATCCAAGGCTGAAGCTAACAATCGAACATAGCCGCCTCAACCCGATATCACTCTTAACCTTGACCTCACCTTTGTAAGTAGCTTCCGATACAAAAAACAATTGGCCACTCACTCACGACTCGCATTTATTAGGTCCCTGGGAAGGTTATCTGGAATGTCAACAATGTCTCCTATGTCTCACCCAAGGATCCGACTCTCCTCAAGGTTATGGCTGGCCAGGTTGACGCAAGTACATTTGATGTGACCGAGAATACCTTTATCTTGCCCGCCAACAAGACCATCCAGATTGAATTTCCTCCCACGTGAGTTCATATTTTCCCTTTTGTTGCTTTATAAGGTCTTACTAAACTGCTATAGTGACGATGATGATGCACACCGTATGTATCCTTGATTTGTATTAAGTTATACGCTTAACTAATAATAACACAAACCCCTACAGCATTGCACCTTCACGGCGTAAGCATACCAAGCATTGAAATCTGCTTCCGGTACTTACCTACTCTGACAGAACAACTTCTGGGTCATCAAATCCATGACTGGTGATATCAACGATGTCAACCCCATCCGCCGCGACGTAAGTCTTCAAATGAATTGTCTCTCCCTTCACTAGTTCTGATAAAGAACATACAAGACCGTTGGTGTTGGTGGCTCCGGTACCATAATCCGCTTCAGGACTGACAAACCTGGACCATGGTTCTTCCACTGCCACATCTACTGGCACAAAGCTGCTGGTCTCGCTACTGTCCTCCTTCAGGATCCCGATGCATCCCGCTCTACTGTGCAGCCATCCCAAGCTTGGAATGACCTCTGCCCAACGTCAGTAAACGCTGGTCTCCTCATCTCCTGATTCACTTACTGATATATCATACACAGTTACAACGCTCTTCCAGCTGATCAGCATTGAATGACGTTGTCATAGATGATTCAATAGGGTTTTTAGGCTGAAATATTGGGTTATTAATTTTTTTGTCTTTATCTGTCATGTAGCTAGTAGAAATCTCATTTCTTTTACATTTCTTTTACCAAGTCTCCTCTTGAGTTGAGTGTGGTGCTGTCCCTGCATTCATGAGCTAGTAACAATCTGATCCTGGTTTAATCAGCGATTATTATCCTGCCATGATTTATATTAACTGCCACTGCCAGTGACTAACAGTTCATCACTGCTGAAGGACCAAAGACACCGAGGCATATCCGATGTCAGCAAGGTATAAATCACATTCATTCTACGATATTACTAATGAACTTCGGGCTTGTACAAAACCCGCTAGTACTATCTTGACCATAGCATTGACATGGTCATAATTCAACAGGTGCTGGGGTCTTTGGGAATGTGGTTAATTAGCTTTCCCCCTCATCAATAGCACGGCGCCATTAGAGGTATACAGTATATATGGCGTGCATTGAAACATGGTCAAAAGGCGCTCCTATACCATCAACACCTACCGTCCAATAAATAATGTTGGTCCTCCTCGTACTCGTCGCCTCTGCAGTTATCTCTTCTGCTCTCTCAGCAGAAGGGACATTAGTGGGAAAGGTCATCACTTCCTGCGCAGTACGCGGCACGGCTGCTCTTACTTTCGTGAGTGATGCCCCCTGTTTGTCATTTGAGAAGTGTTAACGCTCCTGTTTCGTTTCATCGCCAGGACAATGGGCCATATATCTATTTGTGAGGACTAAGACTCCTGAATTGATAATAGTAACGGATACTGCAACGACTTCAAAGGAAACAGATAGCCGATACCTTGAAAGAAAACCATGCCATTGGCACATTCTTCTTCAGTAAGCGACGAGCCTTAGCGTTGATCAACTTCTTGCAGTTCTCCACTCATACCTCCTAGATGGCAACTACAGTAAATTGACTACTCCAAAATGTTTCCAGATAAGGTCCAGTGACTTTGATCCGCCATTTTAGCTGATTGCATCTACAAGCAACGTGAATACGTCGAGTATGTATACAAACAAGGTCACCAGGTCGCATCCCACACGTGGAGTCCACCCAGACTTGGCAACGCTAGCAGCTGATAGCGGTGGGTTTTGGCTAGCGGTTCGATGTCTTAAACTGACGCTTTCTCTGTAAGTCGCAGATGCGCTGTACAGGTTACAAGGTGAAGCCTCAAAGTTTGACCTCCAAGTTGATGTTTCGACGAAAGCCAATACAGATGAAATTAAACGTATCACTGGAGCTGTCCTTGCCCCGTGGGTAACATTTTTAGCTTTTTAAAGCTGTGAATGCTCAGGTTCTAGGCAGCGTTCAAAAGATACAACGACCTCGTTCTTCAAGAGGCCCATAAACTTGGACTTCTTGTAACTTTATGGAATGTCGAGTTGAGTCTTTTGTAAATCAATAAGCCCTGCTAACCGTTGTTACGCTTTAAAGCCCCAAAGATGGCCCTAATACATCAGCTGAGGAAAGCATGGCGATTTATACAGCCGCCATCGCCAATAAACCGCTTAACATCTTGACTGTCAATGATGAGACCCACAGTACGTGCTCCTTGGTACCCTGATTCATAAGCTTATGATATCCCACCTCGTTAGACACGACTGCGTAAGAAAAAAGAAAAAAACTTACTAATAGCCAATGGTGATGGGTCCTCAAATTTAGCTCTGCACTCGTACAGTTCGCCATCAACAGCCTGCGCACTGCCAAGTACAAGTTGGTTTCTGTCGCAGATTGCCTTGGTGTTGCGCCATACCAAAGTATCGGCGCTCCCATTGACTGATGTACGTCATTCTACCGGTTTGATGATCAGACGGCATCCCACTTGACCATCACTGACGCAGGAATCTCTGGCATGCTAAATGTAGAACAATCACAGACAGAAATGGACAAGGCCTGTACACTCCTTTTTTGTCTTCATGTAATCTTGTGGCACCCAATACAATGTTGTACGCGGAAAAAACTCATATCATTGATTTGAGCCACGACATCCTTAGAAACTTGGATGAGTAAAAAAGTGTGATGATGGAAGAAACCACTTACTAGCTGATTCTTAGCCATGGTGGACGCGCAATCTAATGCCGTGCTGGCGTTGTAATCCATTGAGCATCTGACAACAACAGCATTGATGAAATCAGTCATCTATTGTCATCTTTCTTCCTAGTATGAGCAAAGTAACCCACGATTGATGAACAGCTTTAACATCATCGTGTTCCTTTTAAGCGACAGCAATTTCACAACCCTCTCCCCAAGTTTCCTTGCATACCTTAGTCTTCCTGCATACACCAACCTCTACGCGACAATCATGGTCCTTAAGCTCTATGGCTTCTCTACTTCAGCTGCAACTCGGCGCGTCGCGGTTGTTCTCCTAGAGAAACAAGTTCCATTCGAATTCTGCGTTGTTAGACTAGACAAGGGCGAGCAAAGGTCAGAAACCAACCTTAAGCATCAGCCATTCGGACAAGTTCCGTACATCGTAAGTTCGATTGTCTCTTGATTCCCACCGTTAAACTTAGATCTGTTCCTTACCAGGACGACGATGGCTTTATTCTGTACGAAAGCCGCGCCATCTGCCGGTACATCGCGCTCAAGTTCGCAAATCAAGGAACGCCCTTAATCCCAGACGGCAAAGACTTGAAAAAGTTAGCCCTGTTCGAACAAACCGTCTCAATCGAGCAGAGCCAGCTAGAACCTCCCGCAGCACAATACGTCTTGGAGAAAATTGTCAAACCGTGTGTTATCATTTCCAAACACACCCTGTATCCATGTAGCTAACCAATCACACGTGAAATTTCAGGATGTTCGGCGAGACACCGGACGAGGCGCTCGTCACCAAGTATTGTGCAAATTTCCGCGCTAAACTTGACGTGTATGAGAAGATCTTAAGCAAGCAGGAGTATATTGGCGGTGATGTGGGTAGTATACCTATCATGATGCATCATTCCTAACAAAATCTCATCATCAATCTTTTTTGTTTTTGTTTTAAGGAACTCACCCTAGCTGACCTTTTCCACCTGCCATATGTTATGGTCCTTGAGGGCAGGGACATCAACACCGTTGAGAGCTATCCGAACTTAGCAAGGTATCTATCTCATATGCACGATGCCAAGTCGATGACTGATGACCAACATGAATTCCAGATGGTTTGGCAAGCTCTCCGCCCGCCCAACCTGGCAAAAGGTCCTTACTGGAATCGAGAGTACTGTTTAGTTTGTTGTCACATTGTAGTATTTGATGAACAAGAAAGAGTTGGCTTTGGCACAGCCACACCTTGAACTCAATTCAGACACCAACATTCTACAAATCATCATGATCACCATTCTTCGTACATATTCACATCACAAACCAAGGTAGAAAAAAGAAAAAAGGAGTAAAGAAAAACCAATACGACAAAACAAAACAACAAAATAAAAGAATCGAAAAAAAAAGAGAAAAAAGTCATGCAATAGATGGTGCAGAGCAGCGGCGATAATTAATTAACTTAAAAAAGAAAAGTCGGTAATCAAGAGTAAAGGGACTGTCCATCAACGACTGGGTCCCGAGACCGATACCTTACACAGGGGAGCGAGGGGAGGGTTCTACTACCGATCCCTTCCAGGCGTCCTGTCTCTCCTCGGCGTCCTATCTCCTCCCCGTCTTGGCGTAGCGGGCATCTTTCGTGGCGTATGCAACACACACCCCCCAGCAGTCGTAATCCGTCTCTCCCCCACCGCACCCACTCCGCTCTCTCCCACCCTCTGCACTTCCCGTGCCGCCCTCCTTGCCGCATCACCCACCATCGCGGGCGGCCGCATCCGATCCACCCGCGTCAACGCCCGTATCAGATCCAGTGTATTTATGCCCCCAGGTCCTCTCACACTCCGGTTCGGGTTGTCTTGTGGATACCCCTCCTCATAATGAGGCAGCATAAACGCGCTATACGCATGCAAATGCGGTACGTATTTGGATAGGATCCCGCTCACGTTCGAAGGGTCTACTGAAGTCGCCTGTGCTGGCGCTACTGCCGAGGATGACGCAGATGACGCGGATGACGACGACGACAACGGGCCGGCCAGCGGTCCCAGATTGATGTTCGCTCGCGACGCAAGGTTTTGGTTCAAAAGCGCAAACCGTCGATCGAGCATCGCTTCCGCCACCTTCACCATTGATCGTCCTGCACTCATCAATGACACAATACTATCAAAGTTGAATTGAATATCCTTGAGCTGCTCCACAACTTTAGCTCGTAGCTCGTCATTGACCATCGAATCCGTGGTGGGATCAACCGTCTCAGCAGCAGCAGGAAGAGCTGTTGAACTACTGCGTCTAGGCCGCTTCTTTGGTGTCGCTGGTGACTTTGGATGAGATGATGATTGTGGTAGGAGCAAGGCTCTTGCAAGTCGATCACCTCGTTGCATAGATTCTGGGAGACCAGTCAGCATATCCCATTCCTCCTCGCCTGTGTCTCGTTGTTTGCCTTTGGCCTTTGCCGAAGGTTTTGGGAGTTGTTCATCCTCCCCAGCTACTTGATCCTCTGTAGCTCCTGGTGGTTGTTTAGGTTTCGCAGCGGCAAGTCGTTTTTCCAGGGACTCTTTCTGTCGCTTCAGGTAGGTATCGTAGAAATATGCTACACGTTTCCATGCCTCGTCCTCTTCTTGGGCTCTGTGTAGCATATCGGGTCAACACTGGCACGGTTACTACATACATCCCCACGCACCGTTTAATTTCCTCCGCATATATTATCTCCCACTTCCTATTCATCACATTTTGCTCATTCGGCCTCAACTCCTTCTGCTTTCCTTTGGTAACCTGCTGGTCGTCTCCATATACACTTAAATCAATCTTCCGATCAGCAAGCATCCGGATCACATCATCCTGCGCCTTTCTCAACAATTCGGTCGCTCGGGAGGAGAGCGGAGGTAAGTCGGGTGGTGAATCTCCCTGGTTTTTAGGGTTATCTTTACTGCTCGTCGAAGATGTTGAATTCGCTCTTAGCGGTGCAGAGGCGTATCTGGAGATAGCGCGTGACGAACACCATATTAATAGTTGTCGAAATCGTTCGGTATCGGGGAGATCAGCGTCTAGATGCTTGTAGAAACTGTTTTCGGATACAGTGTTATGTGGTTGAGCTGTAATCAAAGCGAGTCAAAATTATCACCAAAACAGGGAGTTACAGGGAGCGTGAGAGATAAAATGGGGTGAACTCGTCTAAACTGCGCATATGTACACGAGGCACGCAGTATAGACCAAGAATACACAATCTCTTTGAATAAGCGTCGGCATCCACGCGAAGAAGGGACTGGAGAAACAGAGAAAAAAGTGAACAGGACATACGAATAACCCCACTGGACTCAAAAGACGAGCTTATTCTCTTTCCCCTACCACTAATAGAGCTCTTCCTTCTATGGTGACCATTTACTTCGCGTTCTCGTTCACGACCACGTTGGCTGGTTTCAGCATGAGTGGCATCGCCATTAGGTGGAGGTACTGGGTTCAGTGAACCTTCTCGTAGTCGTTTATTGCGCTCTATTCGAGGAGTTTCGTCCATGGGAACAAGTTGTGTAGTGTCAACAGCAACAATACTCGGTTTTGGCTTTGGTCTCCGACCATCTTTGTCTATTTGCTGGAATGTGATAGAACTGGACGAGGACGGTGGCACATATACGCGTGACGATCGTCGTATATGGTCGGCTTCTGCATCCATCGCACGGATATCATCTTCGATTTGAGCCTCATCCTCTTCAGCAATAGTAGCAAACGCCGCATCTCCTCTAGAACCCGACCAACTAAACTTGGATGACGACCCGTTTGCTGGTGGCAGCGAGCCAGCGCGGTTTTGTGTCCGTGGATAGTCGGTGGATGTAGGCAGTGAAGAAGCGGACTTTGGTTTGTTCGTGTGGGGTTGTGACTCTGCGCGTAGTTTCTTGGAGGGACGAGCATGAAGATCAGCGGAAGCAGTACGCTTGAGTGATTGTTTTGGGGGGAATTGAGACGTTAAGGAGGTTTCACGACTTAATGGTTCGGGTTGGGAAGAAGAGGAATCACGAACGATCAACAGACCAGAGCTCGTCGTCTCCGCGTTCGCGCGCACTGTATACGCGAGCGGGGTCGTGATTGTATCTCAAGGATAAAAAGGCACATAGTGACACGTACATTTACTCTTATTAGACGCGTTTTTGGACTGCAAGAGGAGGAAGCATAAACAAATCAAGTCAGCCAGAAACACATGTGCTCACCTCCTTCTTAGCTCGTTTTGCCGCACTAAGCAGTGGGTTATCCTGAGATCCAGTGGTAGCCTTTCGCTTCGAGTTGGACTGCTCCTGTTGTTGTGTGAATAACATGAGGTGGTGGTGGTCTTGGGATGAGAAAGGGCTGGTTGGATAAACAATCGTGCTGGTCGTAGTCGCAGAAGAAGGGAAAGGGGGTGTATGTGCGGAGATAGTTAGCATAAAGCCGAAGGCAGTTTATACTGCCAGTCTTGAGGTCGTCGTTCGACGCAGCGAGGGCGGCTATCCCGTCGTCGTCGCCGGCAATGTCCAAGTCGGAAGTCAAAAACGCGCAAACACTCGATCGGAGTTCTAACAGAATTCCCACGCTTCGACATTCAACAAGCTCCCTTTCCCCCCCCGCCTTCTGACGCGTCGTGTCAAATGATCTGTGCACGCACCGTCTTTCGCTGCTTCAAGGCTGTCGAGCGTTGTGCAGACCGTGTCACTGGCGCTGCTGGGCCGTATTTTATCGCACTCGCTCTTGTGTTGATCTCTGCTGGCACTGTGTGCTTCTGTAAGTTTTACATGCTTTAGTGGAATGACTCAGGAACTGATAATTTTCTAAAGTTGATGTCATTTCGCCGTCCCTGCCTTTTCCGCTTCTGAGTGTCCCGATATGCGTGCTAATAGCAACCAACATGTACTCTCACTATTACTGGGTCTGCACCACGCCTCCGGGCTTCATCACCGACGATCAAAGAGATAGCCCTCGCTTGGTGAGGCAGAGAAGGTGGTATTGTGCGAAGAGGAAAGAAGGGGAGAGAAGGGACTCCAACGTGACGCCTGCAACTGTGGTGAAATGTAGAAAATGTGGGGGTGACAAACCAGAGGTAAGCAAATATTGAACCTCGACCTCGTGTCATTGCAAGGAAAGCTTACGTTTTCTATGGTGAGAGGACACACCATTGCCGGATCTGCAACCGCTGCGTTCTCAAATACGACCATCATTGTCCTGTATGTGTTTTTCTTCATCTGTCTTGTTGACTTTTTGCTCATAAAAGAATAGTGTAAGTTATGTCTGTTGGTTGGAGGTCAGAACACTCACGATGGGTAGGGATCAATCAATGCGTTGGTCTATACAACGAAAGACATTTTGTTCTTTTCATGTGAGCCTTATTCCTGCATCGTATCAGAGCCCGAGGTGACATAGTGCACTGTACATTCAAGGTTCTACTTTGTGTTATCAACAGGGTGTTATGCTTTCCTCGGTTTTCCAAAAGCTTTGATTGCACTAGGTCTGGACTTTGAGGTATCAATGTCGTCTATTCCCCGTATGCGACCACTTATTGGTCTCCCATAGCCCTGGCCGCACCTCCTGCCCCCTACCATATTTATGCTTATATACCTCCTCTCTGTCGTGCTCTGCTTCGCAGTCACGATCATGCTCGCCTTCCATCTTCTGGGAGTCGCAAACGGAGAAACAAGTGTAGAAGCGCAAGACTTTGCAATATACCGTAAAAAAGCCAAAGAGGAAGGCATCACCTTTGTCAACAGCTACGACTTAGGGTGCGTCTTTGCCCTCTTAACTCCCACTGCCTCAGACTCAATAACCCAATACAGGAAACGCACTAATCTCGAATTATTCTTCAATGTTGGCCCCCACGGAGAATAGTGAGTGTTGAAACTTTTATGTATACACCTGTCGTGACGATTCATGCTCGCCAGCTCATACTGGACCCTAATCTTCCCATTCAAACTACGTCCTTATACCAACGGCCGCGCATGGGCCAGGCGCCCAGGCCTAACGAGACACCTCGGCATCGAGCGGGCCGATGAGCTCACCGACGATGACGGTGAAGATGAAGCCCATATTGCACCCTGATGAATTTTTGTATACCCAACAAGTGTACGCCTCTAATACTTGTTCTCAATCGTGAGTTTTCTCCATTTTCTTCCTACGTCCTTGCTAGAGTTACAACAACCAAGGCGAACACCTAATGCACCTGATGACATTTAATGCCGGGGCCATATGACGCTTACGGACTGCCCTCGCATTTACTATGCGGAGGTGCAGTTCGGGAAGTGAGACTGATCTACGTCCGGCTTTCTACCATCCACTAACAAGGATGGCTACACCTGACACTCTTCTCCTTTCCTTCATCCTCAATATCCAAGGCTGACTCTTTCCCTTATAGATGCTACTCATCTGTACTATTTATTAATGTAGGACCTAGACTAGTTCATACTTTAGCTAAATTTATATTTGTTTTGGGGGAGAGAATTTGAAACGCGTGATGGGCTATTAATTAAATCACATAATAACTGGCCGACTAGCTCAGTTGGTTAGAGCGTCGTGCTAATAACGCGAAGGTCTTGGGTTCGATCCCCACGTTGGCCACTTCTTTTTGGAATGCCCTACTCTGGACTTTTTTACTTCTTTTTTTTTTTCACTTCAGTACCAGAGTGAGGTACTGAAGAGTGAAATTATTGAAGACAGAAAATAATGCCAATGCCATGAGTTTGTTCGGTCAGGAGTGATGGAGGGAGGAGTGACTGGTGGGTACAATGCCGGTCACAACTTCCCTTGGATAATACAATGACAATCATTGCACAAACGCCTACTCGCCGTTCAAAACGATTCCAACCCCTCGCTACCCCATCTAAAGAGACGCGTGAATCACTAGACTGTGAATGGACTGGCGAACCCATCCACTCCCGGTCTACTATACTAGCTTACGACATTCTAGCTGAAGAACGCGACGCGTATGATGAGAACACCAACAACGACAACGACAAAGAAGAGCACAAAACGTTCTTTTATGGCGGCTTTCAATCTCGGTACAAAAAGCCACGAGTGTTTCGTTCTGTGCGGAGTGGTGATGGCAAAGATGTGAATATAGGGCGGAAGGAGGTTGCAGTTGGGTCTGTGCAGACGTTCCGGGTTGGGGATATTGTTTTGGTGGAGACGGATACGCTGTCGAGGTTTCGTAGGCCGCCTAGTGTGGCTGTTATTGTGTCTATGTGGGAGGTGAGAACACAAGGGGGTGTGGTGTATGATCAAGGAAATGGGAATGGAATGAGAATACGCGTGCATTGGTTCTTACGACCCTCCGAGTTGGCTGGGATACGCGCTAAGCGCGAACATGCGGAGGTGAGAGGAAATCTTTTCAAAGAAGCATTCAAATCAAATTCACGATTTCTTTTTTTTTAATTTTTTTTACAAGAATGAGATTTTCTATTCGTTAAACTCTACGGAAACTTTGGTGCCTGAAGTTATCCTTTCTCATTGTAAGGTTACATCCATACCACCACCACCACCACCTAAAGTTGTGAAGAATAAACCTGTCCCATCATCACCCAGCAAACGCCAGCAGCAGCAGCAGCAGCAGCATCATGCCGAGCAACAATACGTCCATGACAAAGCCTCTAGTACAGAACCCCTCAAGGCGGAAGAAGGAAACCAAAACGGAGGTAAGGATGTTCTGGAACGCTTCTTTTGCCGTACGGCCATAAACTCTATGCGCGGTTTATTCTACGAGCTTGATTGGGATTCGCATTACAACAAGGCACTACGGTCTACGACAACAGCAACAACTTCTCCTTCCGAAGTTCCCGCAACCACGGAAGATACAAATTGGGGCTTGGGTACTCAATGGGAGGTCGTGCCACATACTGGCACAAGCAAGCAACGGACGATGTTGCAACGCCAGCCTGGACATGAGAAGGATCGTGCCTCCGAATCAGCAGAGGAGGGTGGTGGGACGGGAGATGAATACCACGCCTCTGATGTTGGGGCAGACAGCGGAGATGATGAACTATTGCTCGGTACTGCAGCAGAAGATGAACTACAGGAAGGTGAATCTACCACCTCTGACAAAGACAAACCAGATCCTCAAACACCATCCCGGAAGAGAAGAAGAAGACGACGACAGAGCACAAAAACCGTATCCACCCCTCGGAAAGCACGAAAAACGTTGGTACATCCTACGCCCCACTCGAGAAGGGTACTCAACTCTCAAGGAGCGGGACCTGGGGCCCCATCTCGCGGCCGAGGTAAAAATTTCAGGATGCCCGCCCAGCCATTGACGTACACCGCATATGACTTGTCGCATTTGCCACAAGACCCGTGGCTTCGGGCTATGCATGTCCTCCATGTTGGAAGCCGCCCTGATGCGTTGCCTTGTAGAGATGAAGAGTTTCAGCGCATACTTGGGTGTGTGGGCGAGTTGTTGGAGGAAGGGAGTGCAGGTTGTGTTTGTAAGCGCCACTTGTTTCATCTGAATCAGATACTTTTTATCTGATACATTGTCTATGAAAAGACATTTCTGGTGTTCCTGGGACTGGGAAAACAGCAACGATACATGCTGTAGTCAGGGCACTCAAACAGATGGCAGAAAACAATGTGAGTGTAAACCCGAACGGATTAGAAAAAAAAAAGCTCTGATCCTGACCAACGAGGCGTTAAGGAAATCAACCCATTTACTTATGTCGAGATCAACGGTCTCAAGATCCCCGAACCTTCGGCTGCTTACAGTCTTCTTTGGGAGGGCGTGTCGGGCCATGACATAGCCAAAGACGGGCACTTGAGAGTGAGCCCAAAAGAAAGTCTTAAAGCTCTGACGCGTCACTTTAATGGCGGTGGTGGGAAGGGAAGGGGTCCAGGTGGACACGCTTGGTAAGGTTTGTCGTATCATTTATGGTAGCTCAGCTGATAACGGTTTTTGCGTCATCTTTCAAGCGTTGTTTTGATGGATGAACTGGACCAGTTGGTGACAAGCAAACAAGATGTCGTGTACAATTTCTTTAATTGGCCGACGCTGGTTGATAGCAAGCTTGTAGTTATTGCCGTTGCGAACACTATGGATCTTCCAGAGCGAGTTATGACCGGCCGGGTGCGGAGCCGACTCGGTAAGCGGCCCCAAGAACTTGAGTGGGTTGAAAACACCAATTCATTTTGCTGAAATACATGTAGGCATGATCCGAATCAACTTCCAGCCATACACCACACAGCAGCTGGAGCACATCGTGAGTTCACGTCTAGCCAGCGCCAAGGAAGGACTGGAAGGTGTAGACGGCAATGCCAAGGACGTGATCGCAGCTGATGGGATCAAGTTTGCTGCGATGAAAGTGAGCAGTATCAGTGGCGACGCGAGGCGGGTGCTTGATATTTGCAGGTTCGTTTCGTGGGGTCTACACCACTGATATAATATCACTTTCTTTTCATCTGATAATTTAAAACCTCTTCATAGACGGACAGTTGAACTTGTCCGGGCTCATAAAAAGACGGCTCGGACGGCAGATGTGAAGGAGGTCATTCAGGCGATGCAGAATAGCCCAACGGCAGCGTATATTCGTGATTGTAGCTTCCATGAACGTCTTATGCTCGCGTCGATGATCAAGTGTATGAAACGAGAGGGCGTAGAGGAGATTAAATGGGAAGAGGTCCGTCGTCCATCTTCCTCTTTTCTTTTTTTTTCACATTCTTGGGGGTGTTGATAACCTCTCACCCTCCTCCCTATACTCTCGTATATATATATATATATTTAAAATAAAAAACTCAACAGATTCAACACCAACATCTAATATACACCAACGTACTACCTTCCGAGAGCGACCACCACTCTTCATCCTCCTCACGAAAACCAACACCCGCCGAACTCCGGATGGTGCTCGACTCGCTCGTCGCCACGCGGGCTTTGCTGATTGAAGATGGAGCTGGCATCGAGCGCAAGGCGGAGGGCGAGAGGAGGGTGTTGTTGAATTTGGAGCAGAATGAGGTTGAGCGGGTGCTTAGCGAGCAAGGAGGGGTGTGGAAGAACGTGTTGAGTTGAAGAACAGGCGTGGTTTATTGAGGGTTGAATTGTATCTCGTGGATGTAGAATAATAACCTAGTAGAATTTAGAATTAATAGTACTGCGTTTACAAGTCATTTTCTTGGCTTCTATATATGATATGAATCTTGGTTTGGCGGATACCATTGGAGGGAATGAAGGGAGGTGTGCCAAGGATAGGGGAGGGACGGGGATGTCGAGTAGAAAGTCCAATAGCAGCTGAGTGTGTCATATTCGGGTGCATGGTTGTCGTAGTCTTCCCACCCACAGCAAATTGAACGAGTCACCCTAGATGTACAGTACATGACAAAACCAAAAAAAAAAAAAAAAAAAAAAA
>KZ302068.1:8281-50746 GCA_002554575.1 Amanita thiersii Skay4041 | reverse complement strand
AAAAAAAAAAAAAAAAAAAAAAAAGCGAAATATTATGCGAACAGAAACAAAGATGCCATATCAATATCATGTTGTTCAGTGATGAGCCCGCCACCCTCCACGCCCTCCGGGCGTCTCATAGTTATCCTGTTGAGGTCAGCCGGATACTTGGCCGCGCCAATAGGGCCAGCCCAATCAAGGTCAATTAGGTGAATCCTCACATCGTCGGTTGCAAGCGACTCAACGTCGATAAGATTATTAGATTGTCGAATGTCCCCGTGAACAAACCCTTCTTGATGTAGAATTCGCACCGCACTCATCACCTTGTGTCGCACCTTCTCTCTCTCTGCGCCTGAGAGGCTTAAACCAAAGAGCATTTCGTATTTCGATTCGTCCATGATGACCCCAATCCAATGCGCAGATATTCGAACGCACTGCCGAAGCCTCGGCGCTAAACCATGGGATGTCAGACAGTGGTGCGCGTCGTCCTCCGAATACTGCGACGTGAAGTTGATAATAAGGGGTCAGATTCGGGCTGGTTGACAATGGCGGCGCGAAAGATAAGCTTTTCGGCATGAAGCCGCTCACTGTGCATGAAGTGAATTTCCTGCTCATCGTCTTTATCTTTATAGGATGTCAAGAATGGATATCCGCGAGCTTTCTGAAGGTCAGGATCGTACGCCTTTGGTAGAATTGGATTTGCCTTGGCCTTGGCTTCGATTAAATTGTAATGTGCATTAATACTGTCAACGGCAACCCTGAGCGCATCGAGGGTGGCTGCCATCGCAAATCTGGTGTTGATTTCCCTCAAATGGGTCGACAGGTCAAAGAGAGGTGTGAGAGGTTCGACCCTTACGCGCGTCCCATCCCATACAGCGCCGTAAAATCCAAAATATACACCTACATAACACCATGAACAATCGAACGGGACGATGAATGTAGTAGACGTACCCATATCTACCATGAGAATGCTCGGAAAACGGGTGTTGAGATTGTAGATGTGACGGAAGTCGTCAAGCACGTTGCTCAGAAAGTGTGCATAGTATAGGATGACCTGGTTGAGAGCCTCTCCGTGCTCGTTCTTCTTGCATCCTCGGATAGCTGCCGGCATGATGGTTATGGCAAAATTTCCATCGGTGAAGTATTCGGCACCTGGGATCTTCTGCTCGTGGAACTGGAGACCCATGTGGTTGGCGAGTATGGACTCGATTGCTGTCCTCCGGCTGACCTCATAACCGTGCCATTCGCATGCGGCAAGGACAAGCTCACCGAGGCAAATGAGTGCTCGCTCCGAAGGTGGCCTCTCACACCTATCTTTGAAGGACCCAAAGGCTTCATGAAGTAGCACGAGAGGGATCGTAAAGGGTTCAAACGGACGATTGAGGGCAATCCCACATTTTGGTCCCACGATCTTCTTGAAGCGGTAAGCAAATGCTAGTGTCGACGGCGCGTCCGCAATGTCCATTTTCAGACGCTTCACTTCTGGTGGCGGACCATCGTCATTCATGTCATGGGTGCGCTTGTCCCGCAGGATACCTACGATGGTTGGTTGAATGGAGATGAAAGAAGAATGTCAACTCAAGTTAAGAAAGCATTTATGGAGGGCACTAGTGGGTGCTTGCACCAAGATGTGGACGTATTCACGAACCAGGGCTTCACCGAAAATTGAAGACATCTTCTCCAAAGGCTGCAATTTTTGGCATCCTTCGACATCATCGATTGTGAGTTTTGGCGTAACGGCGTCCACAGGGAGAGACACCTTCCAGACGGTGAGGCGTGGTGCATCGACATGATTCAGGCAATTGGGATGTTCTGTTTTGATTAGGCTTCTGAGTTTTGCTGACGTTTTCGGTTTTCAGTATCTTGACTGTGAAGATTTCTGACAAGTCACTTCCAAGAATTAAGCAGATAACCGAGAGCAGTTGCATGGGATTGTGAACTTCGACAGGCTGGTTCACCTTTGAAGATGTACCAGTGGGTACTTGTACCAAAACGTGGACCTGTTCATCTTCCAGAACTTCGCCACCAAAAAACCGAAGGGATCTCCTTCTAAGGCTGCAGTTCTTGGCATCCTTCGATATCATGCGACTGTAAGTTCTGGTGTAATGACCTCCACGGGGAGAGACACCCTCCAAACGGTGAGGTGTGAGGCGTCAACACGTTTCAGGCGATTGGGAAGTTTTGATTTGATTAGTTTTCCGAGTTGGCTGACACTCTCGGTCTTCAGAATCTCGACTGTGAAGCTTGTTGACGGGTTACGTCCGAGAATAAAGCAGTTGAGCGAGAGCGTGGACATGGTGGCAGACACGAAGGGGGTCGACCAGCCACGACCAGATACACCCTCGTACTACCGGGTACTACGAGCTTTGCTACCCACCTGGGACAGAGTAGAGGGCAGGCAGAGTGTGGAAGAATGGGTTACTATAAATTGATGGAAAAAATAGGGGCGGTAGGCTAAGTAATACTACACTTTTATTAGATTGTAGAATAAATACCTAATAGAATTCAAAAGCTAATGGACCTGATGTTCTGGTACAGTACTTACAAATCTGTCATGGTCATTATATTATATGTATGTATATCATTCAAATAAATCATCACATCCAGAACAGAACAGCTACAACTACTAACCGTGAATATATAGCAAGAGGCGTTCCATCATGAATCATGTTTTTGTTTTTTTTTTTTTTGGGTTTTCTTTTTGAAGAAAACGAAGGAAAAGAAAAACAATCAGTCGACTCAGACATTGACAAAAGAAAACAAACCGACTGACCAAACCAAACTAAAAATCAAAAATCAAAAATCAAAAAAAAAAAAAAACATACGTAGTATTAGTACTATTTTTAAAAAAAAGAGTTATTTACAACGCTAAAAAACCGTATTAAGTTGAAAGTGTCGAGAAAGGGGAGAAGGGAGGGAGGACACCACAATTAACGCATAGGGACAATTTGCAATATCATGCGCTTCGATGGTACTGGTAGTAATATATATAGTACAAGTGGTGAGAGAGAGGGAAATTATTAGGCAGTAGAAGGACAAGAAAAGAAAATAAAACAGGAAACAAAAAAAGGAGGAAAATGTACGGACGATGACGATGACAAATGCGTATGTGCATCAAGTGATATAAACAAACTCGAGAGCGTTGAACAAAGCGGGCGGAAGCGAGGAGTTGTAGTCAGGACTGCCAAACCAAAAAAAAAAAGGACAAAAAAAAACATTCTCCTCCCCTTCCTTCTCCCGGCCGTCGTCGATTCTCGCTTTCGTTTGTCCTTCAAACGCCATCAGAGGGAAGCATGCAAATGGAGAGCCAGAGAGAGAGAGAGAAAGGGGAGAGAAAGGAAGTTAATAATACACGACTTTGGGAAATGGGTAGAGAGAAGGGGAGACAAATCAACAGTACGATTAAGAAAAAGAGACAATACAACAAACCCCCTCAACAAAAGGCGACGTATGCATTAGCGGGGCCGTAGGATGAGATGAGGTAAAAAGACGGGTTGGATTGGGCGGCTGTGGCGTAGGGTGCAAGAGGGGGGAGGGGCGGTCGGTTCGTAAGGTAGGTATCGGCGTTGCTTGAGTGACCAAAAAAAAAACAGTATTGACAAAAAAAAAGAAAACCAATGATGGATGGATGACTTGAGAATGGATGGAGGGGAATAACGTGCTTGGTGTCGAATGCCAAATATGTTCGTTCGTGTTCGTGTGCCGATGCGCCGGGAAGTGGGTGGGGGGAAATTACCAGAATGTGAGGGTAGGAAAAGAGAGAGGGGTTGCTGCTTGCTTGAGATGGTGGTATGCCAGTCGAAAATGCGTCAAAGTGAAAAAGAATGAAAAAGAATTGCCATGCGAGAGAAACGCCAAAAAAAAAAAAAAAACACCCAAAAGCCCCACTTGTCCGTCCGTCCGCCCGCTCGCCTTACCCGTTACGCATCATCATCACTTCATCATGTCGTTTCACCACCCAGTATAATGATAATCATCCGCGCCCCAACTCCGATTTCGGGCAAGCGCTAATGCCCGCCTCCTCCTCTCCTCGTCGTCCACTTGTTGTTGTTGCTGCTGCTGCTGCTGCTGTTCCCCTCCTCCATTATTCAAAACGGCAGCATTCCCATTCCCATGATTCGTCGTCGTCGTTGTCGTCGTCCCCTTCGCCGTCAACTGCACCAAATTCGGGAGAGCAGGCACCGGATCAAGCTGTGTCACTCCCGCACCAGCACCTGCGCCCGCGCCCACTGCCGTCGTCATCGTCGTCAAAGGTTTCAACAACCCACCACCAGCACCATTCCCCCTCACACCAGCAGCACCAGCACCACCAGTACTCGCAGTCCTCCTAAACCCAATAATCGTATTCTTACTAACCTGCCGCTCCCACAACAAATTCCGCCTCAAACTCTCCGACATCTCCGTCTGCAACATATGCCGCCTCGTCGTTCGCGGCGTCGTCGGCAGCGCCGTCAAGGGTAAATTGTAGGGATACACCTGGGGTATAGGCGCAGGCGACGACTGCGTCCGAACTGTCATTATCGGTGGCCCTTGTTGTGGCTGCTGTTGGCCGTGGTGGTGGTGGTGGTGGTGGTGGTGGTGGTTGTATCCCGGCTGCTGCTGCTGCTGTTGTTGTTGTTGTTGCGCCCAGACAGGAATCACATCATGCCCACTATCATCCGACGCCCGCCTATTCGGCCTAATCCCCCTCCTCTCCGCAAGCACCCTCAACTTCTCATGCGCAACACTCTTGGACACCTGAATCCCCTCATCCTCACTCCCACTATCCTCTTCCAGCTCCGCATCCTGAGGGCGTGCTCGCGGGCGGTAACCACCCCCCTGCAGCCTAGCCGCCGCTCCAGCACCAGACCCATTCGACCCATTCACACCGGGTTTCTTGCTATTACTACCCAGAGTAGCATCTCCACCGCCACCACTCTCACCACTCCCATCCGCACTATTCGAAAGCACACTACCCACTAGCACCTGCGACGCAACAGGCACCGCAGCCGAACTCTTGCTCGCCCTCAGTCCAGGGGCCATCATAAATCCAGGAGTCGCATACTGCTGCTGCTGCTGCTGCTGCTGTGGGGGATGCCCTGTTGGTGCTGGTGCTGGTGGTACCGGCGCAGACACCTGTCGTTTGACTTCTGCAGGTCGCAGATTCGGCAGTAACTGCTGCTGAGGTCGTCGAGGCTGCTGTTGCAATTGTTGAGGCAGCTTCGATTCCTGTACTCGTTGCACTTGCTGACCACCACCACCACCAGCAGTCATCGCCAACCCCGAAGGCGGGGGCGGCGGTGGCAGCACCCTACCACCCTGCTGTCCCGGTCCCTGTCCAGGCCTCCGAATCTCACAACTACTAAACCCCCTCCTATACGGATGATTCGGTGGGAACATCTCCGGATCAGGATTCATCAACTGCGTCAAAAGACCCACACTCCTCGTCCTCGCAATCACATCCGTAGGCGGCAACTTGGCAAACATCTCCCTCTGCCTTTGCGCTTCCAACGCAGCCTGCTCAATCGACTGGGCATGGGCTTGAGCTTGGCTGAGCATCATTTGGTATCTGCGGGACGTGTGATTATTGTGGTTGTGGGCAGCACGGTGGTTGTGCTGGTTTCCTTGTCCTCGTTTCTGGTATTCACCGTGCTGGTGGTGGGCAGGAGGAGGCAACTGAGGATTCGTGGGCAGCTGCTTGTACCGTACCGCCACATCATTAGTAGTAACTTGTACATATCCCCTTTGCTGTTGTTGTCGCTGCTCTTGTTGCCCCGCTTGTAATACTTGCTGCTAAAAAAAAAAAAAAAAAAAAAGTTGAGTAATCAGCATATCAGTAATCAAAAAAAAATCACAAATCCACCCAAGAGATTACACAATAACACACACTAACCTTTCCCTTTGACGGAACCACACCAGGCTTCACTACCATCACCTCCTCCTCCCCAACCAACACACCATCACCACCACCACCACCACCACCACCACCATCACCCCCTTCATCCCCACTCATCTCCTCACTAGACCAAGACCCATCATCCGTCTCGGTCTCATACTCATCCGACTCACTCGTAGCCAACACAATCCGCCTCTGTTGCTGCTGCTGCTGGGACGGCGGCGGCAAAAGCAACGCCTCCAACGCAGCCTGCGTCCCCAATATAGCCTTTTCTGCCGCCAAAGCCTCCTTCACATTCACATTCGCCTTCACATTCACACCTTGCTCACTCAACACTCGCTTCATAGCCTCAACCACAACCACATCCATCTCCTTTGTCGTCGTCGTCATCTTCTGCTGCTGCTCCTCAACAGCAACAACAACAGGAGCTGACATCTCAGACCCACTCCTTCCTCCACCACTCCCATCATCCGAATTAGACCCAACATTAAACGTAGCCGTAGGCCTCTTCATCAACCCCCCATCCTTTTCTTTCTCCTCCTCTTCTTCTTCTTCTTCCAGTTCCTCTTTCACTTTACTCTTCTCCTTTGACCGCCCTCGTTCCCGATCAATAGCCTTCCGAGAGGCAGCACCAGCACCAAGCCGGACCGACACCTTCGCCCCATGATGACCAACGACAACTCCTCTTCCTCCAGCTTTTGCTCTTCCCGCACCACTAGTAGCATTAGCACCACCATTCGATGCCACCTTAGTCATCACCAACCCTCCCGCGCCCATAGCCCCCCCCGTCCGAGATTCACGACTCTGACTCCGGGCAGCTCCCTTACCTCCTCCTCCTCCTCCTCCTCCTCCTCCTCCATCACTCTTACTCTCACTCCTTCCATGCTGGCCACTCGCAACGCCAACAGTTCCAACACTGTTCGCCCTCAAAGGCTTTTTCACCCCAGCCTTGGCACTACCATTACCAGCACTCGCACGACGAACAATCCCCGGACCAGCATTACCACGCCGAGGTGATCCTCCAGATTTGCTCCCAGACGAAGAAGCATTAGACCCCACCCTCGCATGTTGCTTTTTAAATTGTTGTTGCCGAGGGGGGGGCGGCGACGCCACCTTGGTAGAACTTTCTTTCCTACTCACAGGTGCAGCAATCACCACAGCCTCCTCCTCCTCTTCTCCTTCTCCCTTCTCTTGTTGATCATGATCAGGGACAACACCAACACCACTATCTTCCGTGAGCGCAGGCGAAGGCGGTACCCTCATTTCCTCGCTCTGTTCCATCATCGTCATCATCAACGGTTGCTGCCCCATCCGCATCCGCGGGGGATCAGGTGCCATCAACAACCCACCCTCAACCAACGTGCACCCCGGAACCAAGTCCAACTCGGAAGCAGCAGCAGCAGCAGCGACAACAGGAACCACCAATCCCTGTCCATGTGCTTGTCCTCCTCCTCCTCCTCCTCCCAACCTACTCGCACCCGCAGCACCAAGGGGTACAACATTCGGATTCATGCGGAAAAGCGGAGGTGGCAACAGATGCTGGTTACCAGATGGAACTTCATATCCACCAGGCAACCTTATATCCCCCACTTGCAGGCTCGAAGAGTATAGAACAGGGGTGGCTGGTGGTGTGGGGTGCGGAGTAGGGTTTGGAGTAGGATTCACGACGATCAACCGTGGGGGTGGCAGTGTTAAACCACCAGCACCACCAGCAGCTCCTACTGTAGGACACGAGAGCATCGATTCTGGATCCTTCATTGACGAAACAGGTGAAGATTGGACGGTGCTTGGACCGGAGATCAGCGGATTCATAGAGCTAGAAGCATCAACGATAGTTAACGCAGGTACCCCCGAAGTCGGCGGATCTAACAGAGGCTGTGGCGCTGAGTATCCAGTCACGGAATCATCCAAAGGTGGCTGTGATGACTGGCGTTGCTGGGAATTCGGCTGCTGCTCGCTATTATCTGACGTAACGACGGATGGCAGCGGAGCCTGTTCATGCTCCTCTGTTGACGGAGTAGGGAGCGATCCAGTAGTTGGGGTAATATGGAGATTAGGTATGTTGCACTTTGTAGGCCGAGTATCCAAGGACGACGTGGAGGACATGGTTAGTGAAAGGCGTGATGATGATGTTGAATCGGTTGGTAAAGAGGGAGTCGAGAGATTGTTGTTTTGTAGCCGCATCAATTGCGGGGGTAACGAGTGGGGGAGGATATCACAAATGATCTTGCCCACCCCAACTCCGATCGGCCTCGACCTCCTTGTTGTAGAAGCAGAGGAAGGTCTGCGGGCAGAGGGTTGGCTGAACGACGGGGTCTTGGCGGGACTTTGTGTCAGATCGGCTAAGTGATGGGAAATTGACCAGTTCATTAGCGTGGTAAAACAAGGAGGAGGGCCAGGAAACACAAAAGGCGACCTAAAGGCGATAATACGAGCTAAGAAGTACATACCTGGCATGAGAAAACTATGAGATGTTCTGGTGGTGGAAAGTTGTTCTGAAGCTAGATCGGACGATGTCTGACGAGTGGCTTCATCGGGCGTGGGCGGGCGATAAGCACCAGAATCAGGGTTGTAGTCCTCAGTAATACATTTCTCGGATAATTCATCGTACAGACAGTGTTCATGATGATGACTTGAAGCAGTCATCATCTCGCGGTACCAGAGTCGCCATGAGATGTTTTCGAGTCTGCGACCGTCCTGGAGGGATTCCTTGCATTTTGTGAAGACTATAGGGGAAAGGGTGAATAAGAATGGATGATAAGGGACAGTAAGGAGTGGAAGGAAGACGTACGCGTCCAAAGACTCGAAAGGGCCTCACGGCCATCCAAATCCCTGACAGCATCAGCAGCGACAGCGAGGACGGGGGTGGGGAAAGTGGTAAGCATGAGGTGATGGTAGGGTGGAAGAAAGGTTAATGCCACGGGGGGAGGTGATTTGGACTTGATAATAATGTGGAGAGGGGAGAGAAGCAGACAAGAGGGAAAGACACAAGGCAGGACCGATGTCCCCGTGTGTGTAAGGCCCAAGTGAGTCTGATTATAGGCAAGATTTGAAACAGACAAACACGGCCACTGCAAGATGAGGGGCCCCGTCGACGCAACGCTAGAGAAGCAGTGCGTCCAGGGTCGTGTGTGTCGAGCTCGTCGTCGTGGTAGTCGACGCAGACGATGAGCAAAGAGGATGTGGTGGTTGATGAATGGAGAGGAGCGGAGATGTTTGGAATCCGCCCAAAAAAATCCTCTTTTTTTTTTTTTTTTTTGCAAAAATAAAAACAAATCGGCCCGAAGTCACTAATCACCTGTTGTACTATTATGTAATAATAATCAAATCAGATGACCCAAAATCTTGTGCCAACAACCTCACCTTCGGGTACTGCATTCTGCTGCCCCCACTTTTTCATTGCCAGGCTTGGCGGCCTTTTTTTTCTTCAAATCCATTTACCTCAACGTCTCAACCTTCCTCCTCCCCACACTTCCCCCCCCCCCCCCCAACTTGACCCGACCGATTCACTCGCCTCACTCACGTGGGCCAGGGTAAACCCGTGCCTCGAAATTGAAAACAACCCAACCATTTATTATATTCGATCACTATACAGTACATACATAGTATACTTTTGACCATCCAAATGCCAGCTCAACAGCGTGACAAGCCCCCAATGGAAACCACACCAGAGCCCAAGAATTAATAAAGTAAAAAAAAAAAAAAATGAAACAGGGACTCGAAATTTTCTTACGTCCCGTTCCTTCTCGGATCCTTCCCCCCCCCCAGATCAGCGGATACGATATATATACGGAAGCAGATTCGGAGGTAGACTTATACAACACTTGGTCCTTGATGAATTGACCTGACCTACCAGGGCGTACTATTTCGTATATTTCGTACCCAGTAGTTGGGATGGCAATAGTTACCACCGCTGACGCATACATGTACATGTGGACATGGGTGGGTCACTGTGAGAAACGGCTCCCCTTTCCCCCCCCCCTTGACGCTCACCCGTCGTACTGCTGTACAGTACAATGTGCCAATCAGTCAAAGATCTATTCAAACAATCCAAACATACGGGTTGGTCCCCGTTCCTCCCCCTTCACTTTCTGACGTGACGACATCCATTGCAATCGATCTCCCCATGGCCTCACCAGGCATCAAATTCCCCCCATATCCAGTAAACAAAGTGGAGTGCGAATATCTTGCCATGCCATGCCATCCTTTTCTTTTTGTTTTTCTTTTCTAATTACAATTCACAACTTCATTCCAAGCTTAAAAATCTACAACAACACCAACCTGTTCAGCCAGAGTATCAACACCAAATCTCTTTCCCCCCCATCATATCGGCGCCACCATCACAAGCCATGTATGCATTTATTTATTCTCTTCCACGCAAACATGCGTTGTTTCCCCATGGCCCATCATCAATCCATCGGATGGTAACAGAGTAAAATACGTCATCGACGTGCCATATCCGTCTAGCACAGGTAAACTAAATTACATTTCCCTAGGCACAACACCGACCCGAGGACAAGTGTTATCCAACCCTTACTTGACTTACCCCATGTACACGCGCGTACTACTGTACCGCCGTAGGACGCCCAGCCCGAACCCCCAAGACCGAAGAGAGCCTCCCTTAAAACCTTTTTGTCGATCCCTTACTGTACTGTACCGTATTTACCCCGCAGACCCTTTTCTAAGATTTAGAAACATCAACCCAGTGCAGCCGTTACCGTATACCCAACCTGTCAATCAAAGTGTCTGTCTATTTATTTATTTTTTCTTCTCTTCTTTCTTCTAGTTACTTTTACCGGCCGGTATTACCATACTCCCTTTGATTGACTGCATCCGCAACAACCTGCAGCATTGCATGACGAAGAACAAGAACTCGCTCGATACAGTACACTTCACCAGAGAGACATAACGATTACAAACCTCGCCTTAAAAACTCTTTTGCCGCAAAGACAAAGTGTCATCTATTATCTAACACTCTTTTAGTCTGATTTTAATCATTTATTATAATAATCTCACCCGCTATGGAGACGGCCAATATCACTCTGAACTCGTTAACCAAGTCACACACCGCCCGGCGCCCACCATCCCGAAAACAAACTGAAAAAACCCTCCTACTAGATCCTGCGTCCTCCCACCATCCCCGAACCAGACCTTGTTTCTTCTAGCTTTTGAGCTTCTGTCTTACTAGCACGCCACCAATGATTTCCAAAATAAAAACAAACACCGACTAGCAGGTTTGTACTGTATTACTACAGGACTACTTCCTAGACCCCCACGTGGAACTCTGAATTCTTTACAATACGGGTTACCGGTTACAAAAAAAAAAACATGCTCGGAATCATGATGAACAATCAAACCCGTTTCTCCATACTACACCATGACACCACACACACCACATGTGATACTGGACTTCAAAGTTCCACTTTTTCGGGTTTCAATACAATACCCCCCCCCCCCAAAAAAAAAACTAAACTCTTGCGCAATCTTTCCAGTAAAAAACCAAAAAAAAGGGGGAAAATCAAACGTGATACAACCGATAACCATCACCGTGTACCGAAAGGACTATTTGCTGAATCACACAGAGGCTGTCTTTCCCTTTTTTAAAAATAATAATAATAATAATAATAATATCAGCTGCACCGACCAACGTTGTGAAAAAGCGTTTCTTCTTCCGTTGTTATTGACCGGGTCTAGAATCTGACCGCGAAACCCCCCCTTCACCTCACCTCACCTCACTTCGCCCCGTCTTTTTCTTCCCCCCCCCCCTTGTTTCATCAAACCGACGCATGGTCATTCAGGTTCGAATCACTTGCGTGCTGTACAGCGTTGTATAATAATAAAAACCCCGACACGAGCACCTACCAGGTACCACATACTCACCACTCGACACCCAAAAAAAAAAAAAAAAAGAAAGATTCCGTCTCGGACACTCTTTTCCCTTTTTTTTTTTTCAATTTTTATCTACTTCCGAAGTTTTTGAAAAAGAGTTCCACGTGGGACGCTTCACCACCAATGACCGACGTCCTGATCACGGATAACCATCATGATCCTTTCACCTATTTTGATCCTCATCTATCCGTACAAGGGGGGGGTTACATCTAACGCTTCTCCTAGGGGTCGGCGCTACTATACCCAGTCACGACACCAACGAACCCCCATGGGGTTGTTCGCGGTCCAACTGTTCAGCAGGTAGTATAATAATGATCATGATTAGAGTGTTAGTAAGCACGTCGTTTGATCATTTACCACCACTCTACAACACACCAACATCTGTCCCCCAGTCACATACACCCCCCCCCCTCTTCTGCACCCGGGTACTTGTACTACCGCCCAGTGTAAGCCCTTAGATGTAATAAATAATCACCTCTCAAAGTGGAGTATAACGTGGCACCGCGAACGAAGTATTGACATGATTATTTAGCACTTATAGTACCGTGAATGGCATAGTACAAACACCTCACCGCTTTCCGAGCTGATCATCACTAAACAAATCATAATCGCCTTTCATATATTTTTAAAATTTAATCCACGAGCGCCTACCTATGCCCCACAAACCCTTGATGATTCGATATTGAACTGCCCTTCTTTGGGATCTTTTCTTTTTTTTTTTTTACTCTAGGCGCCTAGCTTCGCCTTCCACGCGTGCACGTGGGACAACTGCACACATAGCTGATCAAATGACAAGCCTCAAACGCACCCATCCTCCACGCTTCTCGTTTACGACAGAGCCTGAAACAGCCAAGAGGTAACCCTGAGCGCCGTTTAGACCTAGACTCAACAAGGCATAAGTCCGTAGTACAAGTATGCAACCTACGCCAACTCCTCCTTTAGCACCCAGCGCTCCATCGCTAGAAGAAGATCTTGCCAGATTACTACCACCCGGGCAACATCTACAGGTGATAAACAGCAACTCAAGGTTTATCGCCCTAAAATCATTAAAATATTAGCTACTCCCCACATTTGATGTGTGGAACGTATGTATCTCTTGTGTTATAGAGCGGGACCAAACCATGGCGGTCCGGTGAGCCCCTCAGATATCCCCTTCCAAAGAGCTCGGATAACCCCCTGGGTGGGGTATACGATCGAATGAAGACGTACGACAAGACCATTTGCGACGCATGGAAGGACGAAATCGAGAAGCTCCTGATCTTTGTGCGTCCAGATTTTTTTTGTTTTTGTTTTGGAGCCATGTGAATGAAGAGATAACCCACATGGTCTTGATCACTTTGCAGGCTGGTCTGTTCTCTGCTACAGTCACCGCGTTCACCATCGAATCATATCAATGGCTGCAAGAAGACTACACGCAGACATCTGCTCAGCTCCTCGTCCAGATCTCTGCACAACTCAGCACTAGTGGAACCAATACGCCAACCACTGGCATACAACCATTCACACCCACTGCTCGAAGCGTGCGCATCAACGCGTTCTGGTTCCTCAGTCTCGTCCTTTCCCTTTCCACCGTTGTCATCGGAATCCTTTGTAATCAATGGCTAAAAGTATTCTTGCAGGAAGCGCTGCTCCCCCTCGAGCACGCCATGCCAGTTCGGCAAATGCGCTTTGCCGGATTTCATTCTTGGGGTGTCCCTGAAATTATCCACACTCTCCCAGTCGTGCTTCAATGGTCTGTGCTCATATTCTTCGCAGGGGTTCTTGACCTTCTTTGGTCCCTGAACCGTGTCGTCGCCGCAATCAGCACGGTAGGCGTTGGCATCACCACTGTCATACTTTTATTCACGACGTTCGCGCCATTCGTACAACTGATGTATGAAAAATCACCAAGCCTCGACAGGTGTCCTTATAAATCCCCTCTTTCTTGGCTTTTCTTGCGAGCAATGATCAATATACCTTTGAGATTCATTTTGAAAATTCGGGCAATTCGCTTTAGGATCCGCCCATTTTCGAGGATCGATCTGCTGCTCAAGTTGAAGGAAGCGAAGCTGAACTCTTGGCCAGACGTGGACAAAGTTATCCTACACAGCCGCCAATGGCATAAAGGTTTGCTTGGGGCAATAGTAGGAGATATAGATATTGAAGCAATGAATGAAGCATTCCTGTGGACCTTGACCAGATTGGCTTCAGGCCATAATTACGACGTGCTTCAAGATGTGTTTCATTGTTTATATACTTCCCTGGACCGGGATGTCAGTCACCGTCTGTTGCAAATGATGGGCTACACCATCCAGTTGGGCCAAAGTTCCGATAAAAGCCCTCCACTGGAGTACGATGCATTATTACTACACTTCCTCACCCGTAACCTTCCTCGCAACTCGAATCGAAACCTTCTCAATGAGTTACGGATCCGTTTTTTGAACAGTGCTTGGAATACAGACTTGGATCAACAGTCGGTTAACCGACTTCGCATTATGGTGAATCTCCAGCCAGGTGATTTGCGCCATAAACAAAGTAAGTGGTCAATAAAGTTTTCGGATTTGGGATCGCTGAGGCTGTGAACAGGGACATTCGATTCTACTGTTGAGCTTGGTTTGCAGAAGCTAATGTGCATCATAACCCGGAGAGGAGAACCTATATGGTCCTTCTCCTATTTATGGCTCTCTAATCTGGTCGAGTTTGCAACTTATGCGCCTGTTGAAAAGAGCAATGTTATTTTGCACCGAGATACCCAGAAAATTGCCCTGGCCCTGCTCTCACAGCTTAATCACCCGGTATTAGAGACGATAGAGAAGGGAGACAAAACAGAAGTGAGCAGCTTGCAGGCTTCGTTTGTGAGGATTGTTCGGCCACCGCCAGTTGGACTGAGTGGATTGAAACGAGTAGAAATATGGGAGGAGACAATGAACAACATAGATGGTGCGCACGCTAGGACTCCAGTGACGAGCGGGGTAATATCAGTTATCGTGGATATGTTGATTAACAGGGTGATGACACAACCTTATTCGGCGGGAAGTCCCACTGAAGAGAATGCATCAAAACTTGAGACGCTGCTGAAATCAGAGGGTTACTGGCCTCACGTAGAGGAGTCAAAGCAGTAAGGGACGTGATCATCAGGTTGGGCCAGGGTTAGCACAACGCAGGTGAGGGGATATCATACAAGGTATATCCAGAGGATTCGATCGCTTGTTGTACAGTACTTTCAACCCGTTTTCGCACTTTTGGCGCCTTTTTTGTACAGTAGTTCCCACTTCCCACTGGCTGTTTTGTGGTCGATAGCAACTCAATTCTATGGCGATGCTATCATGATTGGCTAGGATAGCTTTGCACTGCTATTGACTATATGCGTCCAGTTCCAGGCATGTGGCATGGGTTTGTCCAGCCACGACAATCAAGTATCATGATTCCTTGTACAACGACTGTAAACACCTACCAGCTTCACATTTGAATTGGCACTGCTATGAACGTCAGCGCATATAATCACCCACTACGACTGAATAGTTGAGTAGTTAGTATGTTAATCGCGGATGTAAATTAAAAGGTCAACATTATTTCTTTCCCACGGTCTTCAGTCATTGACATGTCAGAAACTGATCCGTGATGTATCCTCACACTGACATGGTGGTGCACACCTCGCACGCTTAATGGAGTAAAAAAGTAACCACAGTATGTGTTTTCTTAGAACAATGATATGTTTGTAGTATAGCTCATCGTGGAGATGTTCGGTGATTGTAGTAATATCATAGCCAAGTGGAGCAAACAAAAGTCCAAACTCAACCTTGTCTTCCTTTCATCGTCTTTTGGGCGCTCGTTAGCCCAACATAACGTAAATTTGTAAGTCTGGTGATGTTCGATGGATCTGCTTAGTCCATAACCTTCCCATTTTCCCATCTCAACCGTAGTAGCCTATAACGTCCACCAAATTAACGCCATCCAGGGAGGACATTGCCATTGGTGAACTAAACCCTTCTGGTTTCTAGCATTCTCATACACGAACACAGATGGATCATGCGAGTTGGGCAGACACCGAAAGAAAATCCGATATTAATACCCTAAACCCTGACAGTGTGGACAACCAGCAAGACGCCGAGCACGTTGGGGGTCATCGGCGGAGAATGGGTGATTCTAGTTGTTCTTTTGAATATAGGTCGGAGGTACAGTCACGATTTTGCTTAGTGCCGTTGTGAGCGCTCATGTTGAGCTTTCACAGCCGAGCGAGAAACCATGGGAATGTGGGGAACCTCTGCGATACCCATTACCTAAAAGTTCGGAGAATCCACTTGGGGCGATATATGACCGAATGAAGAAATACGATAAGATCATGTGTGATGCATGGAAGGATGAGATAGAGAAGCTGCTCATTTTCGTAAGTTAACATTGGTTCATCTACTCATTTTTTGATGAGAAATTCCATTAGGCTGGTTTATTCTCTGCCACCCTAACCGCCTTTGTGGTGGAGTCATACAAATGGCTTCAAGAAGACAACACTGCAACAACTGTTCAGTTGCTCACCCAGATATCTCTTCAATTGAACAGCAACTCGAATCCCCCAATTGCAAAGCAGGCAGTCTTTTCTCCTGATCCACGGAGTATACGAATCAACATATTTTGGTTTCTCAGCCTGGTTCTCTGTCTTTCTACCGTGGTTTTTGGTATTCTGTGCACTCAATGGTTGCGCGAGTATATTAGGGATCATCCCCTACCACCTGACCATGCCATCCCCGAACGCCAGATGCACTATGAAGGTTTGATAGCTTGGAAAGTTCCGGAAACCATAGCGGTTCTTCCAGTCATCCTGCAACTGTCGGTTATTCTTTTCTTCATTGGCATCCTTGATCTCCTTTGGTCTTTGGACTTTATCGTTGCTACGGTCATTTCAGCAGTCATGGGGCTATTCCTTATCGTCTTGATTTTCACCACTATTGCGCCAGTCTTTCAAGCCATATACGAACTTGAGTCACCATCATTGTATCAATGTCCTTACAAGTCCCCGCAATCCTGGATATTCTTTCAATTCGTTGTCAATATTATCCGGATTGTGACAAGAACGGTTATCACTGCGATCGAAAATTTCCATGGGAAGTTGTATCGGGTCTCTCCTTTGTCACCACTCAGCACGTGGGAACGTACGATGCAGGCAATGCGAGTATATTCATGGACAGAATATGGCAGGGTCGTACGAGATCACCGGGGGCAGCATGCAAGAGACAAGGGAAAACCTGATGTTACTGACACTGAAGCATTAGGGAAGGCTTTTGTGTGGATTCTGCGGACACTTTCCCCAATACAGAACCAGGACATTGTGCAAGACGTATTCCACTCTTTGGACTCTGCTCTGCCTCGGGAAATCAGCCATAGAGTCATGAACATCTGGGGTGACTCGTTCAATTTGCCGCGTATCATCTGGGAAGATTACAACAACCGTGCGCTCGAGTATGACGCACTACTGCTAAACTTCCTAACACTTTATTCTACGCGAACAAAATGCTATAACTTGTTGGATGAATTGCGAGTACGATGTATCAACAGCACTAAGACAGACCTGTCGCGGAACAGCTATTTCTGGTATTTGTCATCGATGCGGACGGTTGATCTGAGTCGAGCGCGTGGTGGGTATATATGTCAATTCAGTGTTTTTGTGCAATATTCATAACGGCTTTCAGGTAAACCAAAGCCACCTGGCATTAGTGCCGAAGCGATCGCGCTGGAAGTCGTTTTGCAAGAGTTTGTGGCAATGACGATCTGCTCCAACATCAAACTACCATTCGTGACTTCGTTCATTTCGAGCCTGGCCCACACTGCCATGCACGTACGAGTGACGAGACAGAACATACTTCTGCACCAACGAATCAGGGGTCTATCGGTGATGATGATGGATTACATCGCAAATGAAGCTCTCTGCGCCATCGAAACTGGTGATGCGAACGCCGTCCTACACTTACAAGTTGAATTTAGGCGCCTTCTATGGCCTGAGCATCTTTCTTGTCTCTTGCGAATAGATGCTTGGGAAAGGAAGATTGACGAGCTAATGGGAACAGTCCCTACCTCTGTGGTACCGAAAATAACGTCTTTCGTGTCGAGGACACTGGTTCAAGCGGCAGAGCAGAAGGAGATGATTGTAATTGGCGGAATAAGAGGACGGCTGAAGCAACTTGGCTTCGATCAGGAGAGCATTGAATGACGAGGAAAGGGCTTTTTTAGAAGGGCGTTTTGGTCCACACACTTTGATCCTGGCAACATGAAGAAGGCCTTCGATATCTCGGCATCACCAGGGCTTCTTTGCTAGAGGCGAATTCCTTGTCCACTACATTCAAAAATCATTCCTAGACCTCATTCAGTGATCTTGAATGGATGGGGCAACATTCAGGACTGGGATGAAGGTTCTCATGATGCATCCAATGTGCCGTTGGCAGCCATGAATCTACTAGTATATATCCGGGGTTTAAACTGCCGGTTCAGTAGAATAGTCGACTCACTGTCATGTATGACATTCTGTAGTGATTTCACTGCAATCGTGATCATGATAATTGTGTCAGATTCTACAACGAAAACCCAGAATATGCTACCAGTAGAACCTGAGGACACGCCGCGTCTCTGATGTTCGGAAGTGGCCGACTAAGTTTACTAAACTTTCCACACTCAGTTCAAACCCCGCTCTATTTCTCAGATCCCCAGGAACGCACTGGTACAGTAGCTATCTTAAGGTTTTACTATCTATTTTTTCCAGAATTGTTGTGATTGCAAGGTGTCGCGTCGCATTCTCTGTTGCCAGATGCAAATAGGTCGATATCGGCGAAAACAACATGTTACCGACATGGTTACTGTAATTTGAATGCGAAGGTCACGATCGTTCTCTTGTAACTCCGACTCTACTTGACGAACCGACCTGAACTGTCCGAGTCACGGTAAGTTGTTTTACTATCGCCGTTGCTTCAGCATCATTACTCAGGCTTATGCAGTTGCGCACATTTCATCGAATTTGATAACTCGAACACGGGGTGCTTGCTAAAGCTCTTACAACCCCATTAATCCATAACTTTGGAAATGTTGTCTCTAATTCTCAAAAATGTGAGTGGCATTTTCTGTGTTGCAAAAACATCTCGTCTCACTCGTACTTTTTCGCGTCAGATTGTGAAACATGGCCAATACTTTTGCGTCTACCCAAGTGCTTTTGTAGATGGTTTTTTGGAAAGACGCAAATAAATCGAAGCACGTCCGCTCCTTTGTTCTAACCCATAGATACAGGTCCTTGGACTCCAGATTCTCGTAGCGTTAGCTATGATGATGTAGAATTAATGACTTCGATGGTGTTGTTCTTCGTTGCTTCCTTCTGAGACCATATATGCACCCCGTGAGTCCAAATCATCGAACAGTTAACGCCACCCAATGATATTTTCAAGACACTCAAAATTCGCGCCACTGTCATCATGTTCCTCGGAAACGGCATGGAAATTGGTGGAGGCGCTGAACTGGACATCGGGAAGATGTATTACGCTATGAACTGCAATGTCTTAATGGTCTCATACAGAGGGTTAGTATTTGATTCCATTCTCGCTGATACTACACCTCAGCTTTTGTGTTTAGGTATAGTCTCTCTGAAGGCTATCCCTCTGAGAAGGGTAGGCATATCGACAAATATACTAACATTGGCCTGTCTTCTGAAATAATGTCATTCTTGGTTTGTGCTTGGACGCCCAAGCAGCCCTTGACTATGTGATCTCACAGCCAAACTTCGCCATGTTCCCGATTGTATGTGCATCATGTCCAGTTACTCATCCCGTATTGCCCCCAAATTTTTTGCAGGTTGTATATGGTCTTTCTCTTGGGGGCGCAGTCGCAATAGACCTTACCAGTCGCAATTCGTCACAAGTAAAAACTGCACTCATTTCCTTCATATCAACTCACGTTGTTGGCAGATAGCCGCTCTGATCGTTGAGAACACCTTCACCTCGTTACCGGATATCGTGCATGGGTGACCCTACATTGGGATGTTTTCATTTCTCTGCCATCAAAAACGGAGATCCTCTGCTAAAATTGGAAGCATCTGGCCTGACTTACCTATTCTTTTCTTAAGTGGCGCTCTAGACCAGGTTGTCCCTCCAAGACACATGGAACAGCTCTTTGAATTAGCACTCTTACGAGGTCGTGATGCTAATTCAACAATTAAAGCAGCTGATGATGTTAATCCTCTCATCCTATCGGTGTTCGAGTCCTTTCCTTCTGGGTCACATGGTATGTGTTATACTTCATGACTACTTCTTTTAATCATATAATACAACAGCAAATACTGGGAATCAATGGAGTTATCGCGAAGCAGTTGCTCACTTTCTTGAGCGTGATGACATACAAAAGTCAAACAAAAGCACTACAGAACAATCTTCACAGCTTTAATGTCGTGCAAGCCCGCTATAGACCGTCTCAGTTGATTCTGCTCTCCTGTTGTTTTCTTGGTGATACCTACTCTGAAAGTATTGCTTATCTGACCTCGTTGCTTTTGACTTCTTGCTCTTTTCCTAGAAGCACACTACCATAATTAGTATCATGCCTGCCAGCCACCGCTTGTGGTTGATGAATTCATGAGTAACAGTCTGTTCATTTACACATTCTGTCATTCCGCTCTGCTTTCCAACTCTGTCATCTTAATGCTGGCTACAAGATGAAGTTTGCATGTTCCACTTGGGACTATAGGTAGGTAAAAATGACCAACCCATTCTTTGTTGGTTGAATGAGCACACTGCAACTTAGCTGGCACTTGATGGCCATATTTCTGGCAATCTGTGAGATTACGATCCAAGTTGTCCTACCCTCAACTCATATTGCATCCTTCGATTATCACCTAGTATCCAAAATTGCCGATGAATGCTAATACAATCACGAGAAAAACCGCTTTCAAGAGTGCGGAGAACATATCTAAGAGCTTCCAGAAAATAGGATACTGAGGTACTATCAACGCGCATATAGCCCATTTTTATACTCGCATTGCGCTTTGCGAAGGTCAACACTTGCAAAAGAGATTTGAAACGGCAGTGGATTTTCGACGTCTCCATCGAGTTGCACTTTCACCAATGTGGATTCATTAGAATTGAGTCGGTTCCATCGTAGGTATTGCTCTGATCCAGGAAGACACTTTGGGAACACAAGGAGAAAAGAAAGACCCATACCATACTGATGCCCTTCTAGGGAGTTCCGCAAGCACCGTATGCATTCCATTAACAGCATCTTGTGATTCAATATTGTTGAATATTCACACCCCGGTAGGGAAAAGTAAGTACCTGGCCCGAACAGAGCAGACTCGATTTGGGCGACGCGATAGGAAAAATGATCAGAGGATTCCTGCTCGCTGAAGGCGAGGGCGATGGTGAAAAGCGTACTTGACTCTCGTTGATTCAATGATTACCAGACTCTAATTCCAACGGTGGATATTCTATTCGAGCATTCATTCAATTCATTCTTTCCTTAAGAAGGGCGCCACGTGGATGTATGTCTTTACACTGTGACTCTGATTGGAAATGCAGAGTGTCGCCTTAACGAGAACTGCCAGTCGCGATAAGAGTAGAGGTCAATCATGTTCAATGCCATTGTACTAAGCGTAGACCTCCTCGACTCTTGAAGCCAGGAGGATGGTAGGTTACTTGACGTTGCTCGATGTCATATTTGTTCTTCACTCCGTTCATTTCGTATAACCCATGTAATATCGTGAGGTCTCCCATCAGATGAGGGTGCTGCCCGTTATTATCATATCCAAGCGCTTTGACTTGAAGGAAAGCGAGCGATACCAGATAGAAGACTCACACAGATATTCCACTGTTATTGAGAGCCCCGAGAGTTCAAAAGTCTTTGCATTACGTTCGGTTATCTCGCTCCTGTCCTTGGTCAATTGCGGCTTCTGATGTTGATAAGCAGTAATGATATTAGTCTGATAGAGCTTCTCATGGCGGTGTGAAGATATATGGGCGCATCTGTACAAAAACGCAGAAGAGAGTTTCACGTGTATCTTTTGATAATGCTTTGTCTTCTTAATCTACTTTCTTCGATAGAATTTTGCAAGCAGGGGTTCGAAGTTTGATGTTTAGCGTTAACTTCATTTTAGGGGATTCCCAAGTCCCTTCAAGTTCGCGCGGTTCAAGTTGTTTCATTATTTGCACTTCATTTGTACTCTATTTGATTTCGTGCGTATTTTGTGGCAGAACCTCAGTTGCATTCAGTCAGTCATCAATTCGTGTTTCATAAAATCACAACTACACAACAGCATGGAGAACAGGATAACCGTACAACGCAGAACGAGACAAAAGGTACATAGGCTTTTTTTTTTTTTCGACTGATTTTTCTCCTTTTCTGCTATCATTTACACTAGACCGTCAGTTCTAGTTTAATCAGCACTGGAAAATCAAGCAAGAGGAGGGTTGTTCTCGGCGAAATATTCATGCGAATCCGCATTCATAACAGCCCGGTCTGGATTGGTCCTGGCGAGCGAACGCGCGTTGGTTTGACCATATGCATAGTCTTGCGTACCGCCATTGGCAGTAAAGTGGGATGACTCGTGGATGATAGTGCCGGCCTGTGAGAGAATTCCGTCATCTACCATTTAAAGAAATACAGCAGTATAATTAATTACCTTGGAGTCAGTTCCTGTCAATGGTGCATTCCAGAATACCGGGCACAAGTGAATTTCACCGAACCTGGGTGGTGTATGAGTTATTCAATTCAAAGGGATGGTCAGTTGAACATCTACTCAACTGGTTAGGGTAAACGAAGGCGTAAACGTTGGGCCTAGTACAGTCGCAGAAATATTTGAAGGCATTGAAGTTGTTGCTGTTGAGCCTCCTGAAGTGTTCTCGAACAATGTTGTGCCTCGCAGTTGTGAGCACCCCAAACCAAGTCGTGTAGCGAGGAGTTGCAGCAGCGTGGCTTTGAAGGTAACTTAATGCCAAATCAATATCACGTTAACGGTTGTGCAAAATGGGTAAAAAGCATACCTGTGGGCGTTACTTGCATATCTTGATGCTTCTCTTATTGCGCTGTTGACAGCTGCTTGTCGGGCTGCTGTACATTGGACAAAGCTTGCCCGCCTCTCCAAACTTTCGTCCCTTGTCGCCAATTTTCCGGAAATGAAAGCAACATGCTCCTTGCCGACTTCGGCCTCGACGACTTTGAGCTCCTTCGTGGACTGGTCAACAATATAAAACTGGTTCGTGGCTTTGATGGAATAGCGACCTTCTCCAGAAGAAGCAAAGTTGTACGCCTTGGACACTGTTTTATATATTAGTATTTCTGTCATTGCTCGCAGTGAAGAAGGAATCTTACAATCATGTTGCACAGTGGCACTCTGACCGGGAGCGAGCGTGGTCACATCGCCTGATTCGATGGCCTGGTTGACGGCATACTTAACTCTCATCCCGATAAATTCTGGACTCGCGCCCTTCTCGTCTGTGATCTGGAAGGACTCCGTTGGAAGATCAGAGAGGACACCAGACGGCGCGTTCAAAAGTACGACCGGAGCCTCTCCCTTATTAGTGATAATAGTGGAAATTATCATATCCTCCACTTTCTCGGCAGCGTCGGCCCCTTAAAAAGAAGTTCAGCGCGACATCCAGACAGTGAACTCGTGATCATACCTGTTATCTCGAGTGAAAGGCTGGGAGCTGCATTAATTGCAGCAGAAGATACCGTGACAGCGAGTAGAGCGATTGTCAGAAGTTTGGAATACATGTCGAGGAGCTCTGAGTAGCACACTGGGGATCCATTGACGGGGTGCCCACTCCTTTTTATCCTTGTATCGCTTCCTACGAGCGTCAACACTTTACAAAAGAGGAGTGCTAAAATTGGATATTGACACCTCCGCTCGACCTCATGATGGGCATTAGGCTAAAATCAGTTCCGGTAGAGCGCTGCTTCTCGTCCAGGAGAACTAATCTTGACGTACCCGGAGAAGTAGAAAAGCTATGTGTTCCTTGTTCTTTTCTCGTCATGCACCAAATATGCCTCAGCTGCCGTCAAATTATGTAGTGCTCATCAGAGTTTGAATTAATTACATACTAAAACCGGGCTCGAAATTAGTAAACCGGCATTAATGTGGAATCGAAGGCTGGGGCAGAACAAAGTGTAGATGACACGAGGACTCGGCAATTCGTAGGCCTTAGGGGCGAGAGGTATGAGGCTATTCGGTTCCATGATCATGAGTTCCAAGATGAATGTCTATCAGATTTCAGTCACAGTGGTCATTACGAGAGTGATATCGGGGAGTCGATTCGTCCGCTCATTACCTTGTGCAGTCATTCTGCTAATAAGGAGAATAAAGAGAGCAATTCCTGTGCGTGAAACTTGCATCGTTGCTACTACTACCGTGAGTGAACCCTGTCAGGCCTAAAGAACCATCGCAATTGAGACAGCATGTTGCGTTGGTAGAGCAAAACAAACCCCATATGTATGTTAGACTTGTACATAACCTGATCATGGCGGAGATGTAGTTGTTTGCGGCCGTGATTAATGCGGTTTAATGCCACGTTGGGTTCATCCGAGTCTGTAATGGGCGTATCCTCTCCTTTCTCCTCCCCTTCTCACTCCGTTCACTTCGCACACCCACTCACATCAAGGCATCTCGTCCATTCTATCATTAGTCAAATGCTCCGAGGACAGCGAATCATACCCTATTCAACCCAGTCCTGCAACGTAATGAGTTCTCGACAAAGTCACGGTGCCATTCAAGCTGCCTCGAAGGCTTGAGTTAAAAAAAAGATGACATTGCGCTCAATGATTTTTGTGGCTTCTAAGTTCGGGGGCGTTGTTATATGGAACCATGCCTCGTTGCTTCTCAGGGTACATATATTCAACGCAGAATAGGATTTCCCTGCTGGTGGCATGCTGCTCAAACACACTATTCAAACTCCTCCTAGTCCATGTTGGAAGTACAATAGTAGTGCTACAGTTCGCAGTTTTGTGACATGTGATGTCACACTTTCTATATTCAGTAGTTAAACTGTATTGGTAGCACAAGTCCTAACCACGACGCTGCATTCCATCCTCTGGTGCGAGTTATACCTTTCTTCAGTCCAGACTTGACCAGAATGAGTCTATAGGAAAAACTCTCGTGGCGGGAAATGAATTACTTTCTGTATTGATGAGTCTGGTGTGATGAGTCTTCTGGTAGTTCCATCGACTCTACCACTAGTGGTGATGTGGTGAATTCAAACGATGTTTATGTTTATTATTATTTGATTGGCACTGGATTCGGAAATTTCCGACATTATTTTACAAAATAATTCGAAATCTATATATACAGTATTCCATTGTCCGCACGACAACATTTAAGCAGTGGCCTTGACATTATCCTTGACAGCCTGCCAAGATGGACGATTGACGAGACTGTCGAACCACCTAGTTGGCAGCAAGCACATCAGTGCTACTGCAAGATGAATGAGTAATAAGCTGCTATCTCACCGTTTAACGTTCGGCCTGTTGGTCATAAGGTCGCTTCCAGCAATAGCGAGAGCAGTACCGTAGGGAAGATGGAAGAGATCAGCAAGAGTGACCTCATTTCCACCAAGGTACTCTTGCTTGCTCAAAATCTTGTCGTATACTTCGAGCTTTTGGTCCAGACTGGTGAGGTATCTCTGGACGAGTGCCTCGTCTGTAGGCAAGCCTTGGTAGCTAAATTACATAATAGGTGAGTGATTTTATTGTGAATAGAACGTGGGGGACATACGTCTTGAAAACTTTCTCATAGACGGCAGGGGCCGCATATGCATCAAAGTTGGACAACTCAATGGAGGCCGCTTGCTCGAAGAGGGCGTTGGCTTTGGGATCGGTGGGGATCAGGGGGGTGCCCTGAGAGGCATATTTTGTTGCAATGTAGCGACAAATGGCGCGACTCTCGTAGAGAATGAACCCATCATCATCCTGTAAACCAGTGCATCGGTACTGTTTCCGATTCAAGGAAGGAAAAAGCGGCGCGGCATGCGTACAATATAAGGAGCCTGGCCGAACGGTTGCTTCTCCAGGAATGCGGGGGACTTGTGTTCCCCTTTTGTGTGGTCAATCTCGTAGAACTCGAAAGGAACGTGCTTCTCGTGCAATACGGTGCCAACGCGGCGGGTGCAAGTAGAGACACTAAAGCCGTAGAGTTTCAAGACCATGGTTGGTTATTAGATGCTAAGCGATAGGTGCGATGAGGCGGAGACTTCGACTGGGGAGGTGAAGTTGTCCTCTTGATACAGACATTCTTTTATACCTTTCTGTGCCCCACATGGAGGATGAGCATCTCAATGTGAGTATATCAAACTAGATGAATCAGCACAATGTGGTAATCAGGGGATCATCAATATGAAGCGTTGTCGGCTCAGGGTGCAGGAAGTAATACTCATTGTATAAGCAGAATATCCAAGAACGGGTAGGTAACCCGTGCTGTCAAGTTGTCTCGTAAAAGAGATTTGAGAATGTAAAAGATGGTGCTACAGCTTAAGCCTGAGACGCGTTGTGTCAAAGGGAAGGAAAAGAGCCAATGATTCACTGCCGAGTCACTTTTCCTTCAATCTTTCAGGTCCTCATCAGAAAAATTTAATTGCACAATTGTACAAGATATTCATGACTTGTGGACACCGTTTCGTTTTGCATCTAGAATCTCAAATACACAGATGATAAATTCCTCCCACACACGTCTATCCAAGGTTCGAAATCCCAGACCGTTTCAAATCTGCGTGTGGGAATTTTCTTGTGTCAGTAATCGTTATACTTGTGCTTAACGATATGCATTCATTACCTTGGACTGGAATGTTAGGACGGACCGCACTTGGCCAGACAGTGGTGAAGGCACTAATGGAGATGAGATGATTAACATCATTCATGTGATCAATGTGGCTGGTATGGCTCACTCTGGTTGTCCAAGGTCATTAAACTGTCCCGGCTCCAGACTTCCAGTGTCAGGACCACAACACGGAGAAGCGGTTCCCCATACTACGCCACACGGGTTTTAGACAAAGTCAGGGGTGGATAACAACTGGAATATTACGCACTAGGACCGGCAGCCCAGATAGCCCATCCGATGTACACGTCATTTGCGGCCAGGTATGCCAGCAGATCATCAATGAACTAACACAATAGGGTGAATCTTTTCATATTACCAATATGTCTTACTTACGGTAAAACAGTTTGCGTTGTTGGCTCCTCCAAATTCACTAAGCACCGCCCTTTACGATGTAAGTAAGTACGGGCATGCGGCAGTGATACACGCAAGCTCACTTCAGGTTGTTATCCCGTAGCCAAGTTGTCAGGCTTGCCAGGTTTGATGGACCTGACGAATTCGTCTAAAATGCGTAGCAATCACACGACGCAGAGTACATACCGGGCTGAGTGCATTCCGAATGACTCCCAGAGAAATCAATATCTGTGAACCAACCATGCCTATAACATCTGTTGTTCAAAACTACCCGCAGACTTACCTAGGTACTTTACGAGATGGCAGTGCACAGTGAACACCATTGTATATATATACACCTCTTTCAATATACAGGAAATGACGTACCTCGTGTACATCAATAGCAGTATTTCCCAACGGATCAACAAGCTGGTTCATGAAATCACTCGACGGAGCATCACCTGAACCAGTGGTCTGAGTCCAAGAGTGTCCTCCTGTAAATCCATTCCCAGGCGCCAATATAAGCTGTCGAGCGCCTGCAGACCGAATTCCATTAATTGCAGCCTGATTGTTTGCCAAAACCAGCTGTGTGGTCTGTACACAT
The DNA here is from genome assembly GCA_002554575.1 of Amanita thiersii Skay4041. Taxonomy (NCBI): domain Eukaryota; kingdom Fungi; phylum Basidiomycota; class Agaricomycetes; order Agaricales; family Amanitaceae; genus Amanita; species Amanita thiersii. The sequence goes on along the minus strand of KZ302068.1, from coordinate 23,269 downwards.
GTTACAAGGCACGTTCAGTGGACAATGGAATCCCTGTAAAACAATAGCGGCCAATCTTACCATGTCATGTGGCTCATTGTTGATACCAAATATAACTTTCTCGTTGTTCACAAATCTGCGTGCCAGCTCCTTCCAGAATTGGCCGAATTGTGTCGTCGTAGCAGCTTTTGGATCGGATGTATCGCCAATAACCTTTTTGTTTCAAGAGTATAGTAACATTTATCCGTGCAGTAACGATGGTGAAGAAAAACTCACGCTGCCACTGAAAGGTTGCTGGGAAGGGTCGCTAACGAACCATAGTTAGCAGGAGCAATGTAAGGGGAGGTTATTTTCAGCAAGGTTACTAGTACAGGTTGTTCGGTGAACTAACTCACTTGTACCGCATGTAATTATGGGGGTCGATTAGCGCATAAGCCCCTTTGGTAAGGGTGATATAATTTATCGCGTCTGCGTACTCTGAGAAGTACTAGAGTTTCGGATTTCAGGTGGGCAATGAAAATAAATTGACTCCTGAAGTGGGATTCTTACCGTCTCATTGAACCGCGAGCCCAAGCCAAACGAAAGAGGACACATGCGTTCCATGAGGAATGTAACACGGAATAAGTTGATCTTCTCTTGATCGACAAAGATGTCGATAGTCGACTTGTTGATGAAGGCATAGTCGATGCCAAAGCGCCCTGGGAGACCAGTTCCTGGGTTACCTGGAGAGAACACACCGAACTCTCCTCCAGACTAAGGGAGAACAGAGCCGATGATGTTATTGTTCAGCGCAAGTTCCAAGAGCATTCATGGAACAATACTCCTCACCTCATTCACACCCGCGTATATGATTTTTGCATACAGTTGTTGCGCCAGTAGCAAACACGTCGAAAGGCCAAGCTTCATTGTGAGCTTCATTCTCTCTGTGGGTATCATCCTCTCCGTCTAGACTTTATACATGCCCAACTGTGAAGAGAGAAGTGTTCCTTCTGGGTGGCATTCACATAGGTGCGGGAGAACTTCGGAGAAGCCGAGAAAGTACCGATAATGTTAGATCAAGATATGGACATGATGATATACATGGGATGAGCAACTCACAGATTAATAGCATCGAATAGTATAGAGTCAATTACATTATAATGACCTTCTGGAACCTTTTTTCATTTGTACTGACTTAGCTCTCCTGAGAATTGTTCTTATCAGGTGATGATATAAGTAGACACACACATGTTGTACGAGTTGCAACTTGTGTGAATGATTTCTCCTCGGTGAGGTCGGATCCGAACTAAACACAGTCTTTGCTACATGATGATTTGTGAACGTGTGAACCCTTACATCATAAGGTCATTTCAGATGTTTGTTATATTAATTAATTGATTACGATGGCATTGAAACTTTCTCGGAAACCGCATCAGCAGCCGACCCTCTCTACTCAATCATTTATCAAGACTGAAAGAACAAATACGGCTAGTGGCATCAGTACTCATATTGCTCATTTTCAGTCACCAGGATTGCTTGCTCGTGCTTCTTGGACCTTGGCTTCATCAAGCATGTGAACGATTTTGGTGCACTAACAGATGTTAAGTACTCAGAAAGTCAGGCAAAAAAGCAGAGATACAAACCAAACAAGACCAGGAATGAAATCTTCCGACGGTTCGATCACGTTTCCTGAAGGATCCAAGGCCTTAGAGACCTCGAATACAGAGACAATGGAAGCGACCATGATCCAAATTGATGGGAATGCCAGAAATCGGCCAGGACATACACTGTACCACACACTAATGTCAAAGAGAGGCGCTTTGATAGTGATCAAGGTAAATAATTACCGACGACCGAAACCCCAGATTGCATGTGCGGGATCTCTTACTTCTTTATTTATTTTCCCGTTTTTGATAAAGCGGTCGGGATTAAATGTAAGTGGGTCCGAATATACATTTTCATTGTGCAGCATTGCCCTAAGGAAAGCGTCAAGTACCCAAGACAGACGAATTGACATTGCTCTTCATACCATCCATTCGGGATAACAATAGAGCCCTTCGGGATTCGATATCCTTTGTAAACGTCGTCCACGGCGACCATGTGCGGAATAGCTGATCGTTGCATCAGAATCATTTAACTTTGCATCAATGAGAGATCGCTTCACCAATTGGTGCAACAGTTCTCCATCGCAAAGTTTCCATGCAAATAGCAGTGATGTAGGGCAAACTTTCTTGGTCATCAAATGTTGGGAGTTCCCCAGCTTGTAAAACCGAGTCGATCTCAACCTGGGCTTTTCTGAACACTTCCGGATATGCTAGGAAGCTGAAAATACACCAGGAAATGGCTGCTGCAGTCTAAGCGGTCCTTAGACACTCCCCAACAGCGCAAGCTGCAATACTACCTACTGTATCCACTCCCGCTGTGATGTAGTGCTATAGGTCAGGAAGTGATCGGTTTAAAATAAACAAGAATAACCGACCTCCATACATACTCCCCGCAGTCCATTTGATCAAGCGCTCCATTTCAACAATATCTTCGGTTGGTTTCAGCTGCGAAAGGGAATCCGATACAAGTGAAGGATAGTAGGAACCTGTACTCTGTGGTCGTCTCATAAGTTTATGACTGGTGAGAGTTCGTAAAACACGCACAATACGTTTCTTCGCTGCATTGTACGGCTCCTCAACCATTTCCATAGCAAGTTGAGACCATAGCCTTGCTTTGGCCTTGAAACCAGCACCAGGCATCCACTCCGGCACATACTTCAGGATGGGAAGCGCGTCGACAAGGAATGTCCCAGGGATACTGCAACGAAAGCCGGGGCAATGGCCTTTTCAACCACTTCAATGAAAGGGTCATTTTCAGGGAGTATATCAAGACCGTAAGTGATGGATAGTACTACTTCTCCTGTCATGCTGACTAGCAATCACTAATTCCATAATACATAGTCTTGAAAGGCAAGGCATACTGGTGAAGATTACCCATGAAATCGTTTGGTTTTTGAAGCATGCGTCTCAGGAATCCACGAGTAGCCTTGAGGATATGAGGAGAGAACTTCTGAGCCGCAGTAACATGAAAAGAATGGTGAGCCAGCTTGCGTATCATTCTCCTGAGAAGAGCTGAGCCAAATACGACACGCAGATAATGAATAATGTGGTTACCAAGTAGGACCTAGACAATTTTCAGATCGTCAATGGGGCATAAATGTGAGGAGTATACTGTAATTCTTGAATCCTAAAGCAAAATCCCAACCCATCAAGTCATGGAGCATTGGGCTTCGTGGCCTGGACAACCAGCTCGTTATATAATCGAAGTATAGTACTTGTAGAGATATTCGCTCACCTCCCTGAATAAATTGTTGACCTCCTCTCCAACAACTCTGTCGCCGCTTCCGAGGTGTCCAAAATTATCACTGAGGTACCTAACAGGTCAAGATGGAGGATATCCGTATCTAACATTCAAATCAGCTCGGCGATCAGCAGATAGTCTTTTGCCTCCAGCTTACTGAACTCAGTACACCATTCGTGATACGTAATCCACTCAGCCCTCCTCGGAATATCCAGCAAGTTGCCCACAAGAAGTCGCCCTTTCGGCCCAGGAGGAAGTGGTAAGTTTTTATATCCGCTCCTTTTGTTCTTTCGATAGATAAAGAACATGAGCACGACCGAGGATAGGCAAGCAACGAGGTTAAAATCAAGCGAGATCATTTGGGGAATAGCCTGCTATGACCTGCGATAATGCTGGGTCAGACAGCGTTGCACAACAACTCGTCGGCATACACCTGCGGTGGATCTAAACTCACGTGTTCCCACATATTCTCTGCATGTTCGCTCCTTCCCTTCGTGTTCGCCCCACGGTCTTGATGAACAGAACGAAAAAATAGAACCATGCCGTATACAGTGAGTTGAGCCACCATCAACGAGAAAGGGCAACCAGAGAATGGAGGATCTACCATAAATGGGATTGTCATTCTCAGGATGTTTGATAAACTTTGAAACTCTATAACTACAAATCAGAGAAAGATAATTGAATTGAAAGAAGAAAAAACCTGCACAATAAGTTATTTATGTTGGTGGCCCATCATTTCGCGGTTCCGCACGGTATCATACACCTTACCCTTGACGCCATTGTTCCTGAAAAACATAGGGGTATAAATCAAGTAAAAATGATCGGCGTTTGGAGCTTTCCTCCTCCGGATGGAATATCTTCTCTCAGGAAAAACTGATGCATGCATAAATGAATTAATTACAAGGCGAGAACAAAAACAAGTTAAATAAACATATATTATCGAATGGCAATAGCGAATCAAGAACGAAATGACATACATCGGAACTCTTAGAAGCGACAAAGTCAAATCTCAGAAAATATCTCTTCGTCTTCTGTTGCCCTAATGGCCTGTTCATGTTCCCTTGACCTTGGTTTCATTGAGCAATGAAAGGGTTTTGGCACACTGATGAAAAGCGAAGGGAGTTAAGACAGTGTCGTAAACCGCAAGACTGGAACGCACCAAACAAGAGCAGAAATATAATCATCTTCATCAGGTTCACACCCCTTCCCTGATTCATCGACGGGTTTGCTAATGTCAAATGCAGTAAGAATAGACGCAATGGTGATCCAGATTGACGAGAATGCCAAGAATCGGCCTGGACACACACTATATGCGAATTATATCAGCAAAGGGGTAATCCCCACAGTCAGTTTATTCTCACCGTCTCCCAAAACCCCATGTTGCATGAGCTGGATCTTTCACTTCTTTATTGATCTTGCCTTCTTTCATGAACCGATCAGGGTTGAATTTGAATGGGTCGGGATAGATTTCTTCGTTGTGAAGCATTGCCCTGTATAACGGCGGAGACGGTGAACATGTGAATCCGACGAATCGCAAAAAATGGAAATACCATGCGTTTGCAACCACAACGGAACCTTTCGGAATTCTGTATCCTTTGTAGATATCATCTTCATGTAACAAGTGGGGTATAGCTAATGGGACAGTCACTTTCAGTGCTGATTCAAAGTACTAGCATGAAATCCACGAACCAATGGGGGCGATAGACCTCCATCTCAGAGCCTCCATACAAATTGCAGTAATATACGGCAAGTTCGGTTGATCTTCGAATGTCGGTAATTCACCCCATGTCAAAACGGCATCTAGTTCTTTTTGTGCCTTTTTGATAACCTCTGGATTAGCCAAGAGACCTATGATGCATCCAGAAATCGCCGACGCCATCTACCGCACATAAATAATTGACTATGTTATCGCAGAGCATAAAGCTTACCGTATCGACACCAGCTAGTTGTAGAACAATATCAGCGGGTAAAGTATCACAATTGGGTAAAAGTGAAACGAACCAGCATAGAACGTCCCCGCAGCCCACTTGATCGTCGACTCTTTCTTAACTTGATCTTCGTCCTCTTTCATTCGAGAAAGCGATTTTGAAACAAATGATGGCTTATGCGATCCAGCCTCCTATTGCACTAGGGCATGAGAAACGAAAGTATTCATGATCCCATAAAAACACCAACACTCACCATTTGCGTTTTCGCAACCTTATAAGGCTCATCCAGCATCCTCATTGCCAACTTACGCCACTCCTTTGCCTTCCGCTTGAACCCGGCGCCTGGCATCCATTCTGGTACGTGCCTTAGTATGGGAAGAAAATCCACGAGGTAGGATCCAGGCACGCAAGCGATCAACGCCGGAATAACCGCATCAACGACGAGGTTGATATAGGGGTCGTCATGAGGAAGTATATCCAAACCATATGTAATTGAAAGCACGATCTCCCCCGTCATGCTGTAAAGCCCCAGGCACCGTCAGTGGGATACAGAATACCGCTTTTGGCCACTCTCGGACGTACTAGTGAAGGCTCTCCACAATTTCTTCAGAATGATCCAGCATTCTCCGCAGATACCCATGAGCGGCCTTCAATGAGTACGGTCTGAATCTCTTCGCAGCCGACGAATGGAAACTTTGGTGAGCCAATCTGCGCTCAGCTCGCCTAGACGGAGAAAAATGAAAAGGGCTGAGCCACAATCGGAAAGTATGAACAAGTCTATTCACCATGTTTCGCCTAAAAAGGATAAGGGCGATCCAAAAATGGGTTGAGAAATGGGATAATAGAACGTACCGTAATCTGTGATACCAATAGCAAAGCCCCATCCCATCAGTTCAAGCATATGTGCCTTTGGTCTGCATACTAATTAAAACACAGCAAAATTGCGACATTTTTGCGAATAACGGACCTTCCTGAATAGATCGTCGAGCGTCTTTCGAATAGTTCCATCGCAGCTTCCGCAGTATCCAAAACAATGACGGAAGTGCCCATCATGTCAAGGTGTAGGATGTCGGTATCTGTACAGAAGTATGCGTCATTAGAGAGAAGCTTATGAAAGAGGCAGAATCAACTCATGCTCACCATAGTCACGACACAGGTTATGATATCTTATCCATTCATTCTGCTTTGGTATGTCAAAAAGGTTCCCCACCAAAAACCGCTTTCTCGGGCCAGGTGGTAAAGGCAAACGATTGAACGACCTTCTCCTACTTCTTAAATAGATGAACACGATGAGCAGAAACGAACATGAGCTTGCAAATAGGTCGAGAGAAACCATGACCAAGTAGAGGAAGAAAACGAAGTGAACGGTGGTGCATACCAGTGTAAGGCATGAGTCAAGGTTATAAGTTTGAAATTATGCAGGGACAAAGCTTGTTGAGGAACACAGGAACTTGATACAATTTCCCGCCCTGATCAATGTTAACCACCATTTTTATCATTTTATCGCCGGCGAGCTCCATGCCACAATAGCACGTGCCACGTAAAGTTCCATTCAAATTGGCGAGATTCATTGTTAGCACCCTGGAAAATAGAATAAAATATCGATAAATAGTCAAGGGGCTTGCCATTCAAACTCGCTAATTTCCCAGCCTTTCTCTCGTAAGTAGCTCTCTCTCCTGACGGACTTTGAACACAATTCACTGTCCTCTAGAAGACAAACACGAAGGATTATTATTATGAACAGAAAAATACTACAAGGCCAGCTAGTCTGGTCGCTTCCCCAGTGTTTGTGCAGAAGTCATGAGGTACAAGTGTCGTAGTTGCGGTTACATTTGCGAGAATTGGAAACATTAGATAATGTAGATCATAAATATGTTGTGGGGGTGGGGGCGGGGACTGGGTCTTAGACATTGTCCGAGACACTTTTGTTGACTTCTGCGTCCAACGAGTAGGACGTGTCAGCAGTACAAACTGAGACATCGCCAAGATTGAAGTCGTCGTCTTCAAATATGTCTGTAACAGCCGAATGATCTTCTTCGTAGGAATTGCTGTCGTCAGGGACAAGAATAGCATGCTGGTAGTTTGTCGATAGCAACGATGAATCAAGAGGCGAGTCACTATTTGCCGAGCTCTCAGCCACGGCGCCCATGAAATCGTCATCTGGTAAAGGGTCGTCCTTGGTATAGTCTAAAGGCGGCGAAAGTAGCACAGGGTTTGTTCCAAGAACCTGGTGAACTTCGAGAAGCAACGATTGCACCTTCACTGTCATTTTTTGTATCCAGGCATCCTGGCGTTCCTCTTCCACGCTTTTGGGTCGCCTTGGCCACTGCCGCTCCTTGTATGAGTCCTTATAAGGATAAACTACCTTGGGGGTCCGAGGCAACGCGAGTTGTTCAGGAGAGGGTTCTCTTCTTTCGGGTTTGAAGCACCTCGCAACTTCGGGAGAATCGCTCTCTTGATTGGACCCGGCATTGTCCTCCGGCGGGGAATCATTGACAGAGTTATCCGTTGCAGGACCAGGCTCGGGAGTGGTTGGAACGACAACACCCAGATCTTTAGCCATATCGCCGAGTTCAGACATGAATGAAGAGAACCTTTGTTCTTCTCTTCGGCGGTCATCGCTCCAAAGGTGAGAAAGCAGAACGTTGTTGACATCTGACTCCTTGCTCTTGGTATCTTTGGTGAAATACGACCGTAACATATGGTGAGCAGGCAGGTCTGTAAATGGGGTAACGTTGAACGAGATCATGACAAGCTGACTGGATGCAGACGCAGTGAGTTGAATGTCCTTGGTGTAGTTGAGAACAGCCACGGTTTGACCCTCGATCGCGAAGAAAACCCACGTGTTCTGAGTCGAATTGGTATCCCATTGTCAAGTACACACTCTTTTGTTTCTCCCTTTGATACCAGTCAGATTTCTTTTAATGTGGCCACATATGCGCATATAATTAGCTGACATTGATCTTGTTGGAAGTTCAATATTGTGCAACACGGATTTTTTGCCCGCAATGATGTTCTTTCTCTTGTTATTGACTTTTTCCGTGAAATATGGGAAGAAGGCGGACTGTATGCTATGAGGAATGAGGAGAGTACGGTGACCCAGATGTGCACGGCTACCAATGGAGGGCCGAACTCGGCCAAACGAAGAGACAAATGTTTGCCTTTATTTGATAAGGTAGACATCGGTAAATAACAACAAATACCACAAAGCGCATAAATGCCAATCTACTCAACTTGAGCCCAAACACGCAGGTTCCATCGAATATTGTCAATTATCTTATTCCAATATCTGCACACCGCTCGTTTCATGAATGGACCCGAACATCTTAATTCCCAAATACTGTACGCAGAACAACTTCCCATTACTCATTGAGTTGGAGTCGGCTGCGTTTGATCATTTGGTCACGTTTGTACGTTTCGATTCAAGATAAAATAGTCCAGCAAAAGGTGGTTGGTATAGTCCAATGCAAAACTAACGGACTAGAAGCACATCAACATGCACGTTGGAGTCTTATCATTTATGTTCCCGGCTAAGGCTCGGCGTGGAGTCTTTTTTTGAATCGTGCATCCCGACACCAAAGAATATAGCCATTTGAGACTCAAATAAATGGCGAACATTAGGTCGTCTTTGACTGACGTTTCAAGCTCCACTCTGGCCTCTTGTGATGTACCCTGTCAACACTCTGTCGGTACGTGGTGTGTCCTCTTAACATCATTAGAGTTGCCACGAAACGTTTTCGAGTAGCTTCTGGTGTCCTTTTATTCATTCTATACCTTAGTGCCGGTATCTGAAACACTATCACCAACCACGCTGACATGGGTATTACAATATTATCCGGCAAAATAAAACTAAATTCGGCCATTAGTACCCATCGCATGCGTTAGCACACAGGAAGGCCTATTGTTATTTCTCAAATGCCGTTACAACCAAGCTTGTTCACGAATAATAGCCCCTAATCACAGTGGAAGCGACTACAAGTATTTAAGAGTCCAGAAAAACAGTATATCCCTCCCCAACACCCATAAGCTACCACAATGAAGCTCTTTCTCTCTGCATTGACTTTGCTCACTGTCGCGCACTTCATAATGGCGGTTAAATTCAAGGTATATTGGGTCTTTCTTTCCCCCACACCGCCTCACTATGGTTACAGATGACCGAATACACAGATATACACTGCGAAGACGAAAGTTACTGCCTCTCCCGTCCGAGCCCCTTCTGTGGTGACATTGACACCACCACCAAGGCTCTCTATGTCATTCCCGGATTCTTCGACGACATCATCTTCTATAGGTAACCAGCCTTTGTAACGTGATGATTGTATAACCATAATAGGGGATTTTCTAGCCGCTCTGGTTGTGGTGGTGAACTCTACCGCAGAAAAGTAAGCGAAGACGGACAGTGCGTCATATTGAGGGGAAACGAGCTCAGCATGGGCTTCGCCTGAAGGAAAATGACAACAGGATGTCGAATATAGTGGTAATGTAACAACATACTTACACATTCCTAGTACGTATGCATATGTAAAATCAAGAAAAAACCAAAGCGCGTGCCACATATCCTTGACATGAGGCGGAAATTTCCTTTTTCGACAATGACATTACTGTATCATTGCCTGCCCTCGAAATCGTTGTGCCAGCACAGTGGCAGCATCAAATCACTCAATATGACGTAGCCTCTCTTTTTTATTATTTTTCGCGGATTTACCATGAGCCGGGGGGTACGCATACACTCAATCCTATAAAAGACAAGCACCCGAGTTTAAAACTCAACTCTTCCCCTCCCCTCCTCACTTGCCATCATCTTCCCTCTCCAAGTCTCTCCGACCCTGACACGTATCATTCCCCCAACATCTCGATACAATACAGGAACAGCAACAACAGGACCTATGAACGTATATAATTCAGACGAGAAAACCCACTCGATACAAGGATTGCCTTGAATCACGAAAAAGATAAATAGCTATGAAACAACCTAGCGCTATAGCTGAGCTACAAAACGAGTCCCAGTTGAGACTTACCAAGATAACAGAAATATATGTAACATATGTACTAAGAGTGTTTCCTTGTATTGGACAAAGGTCATTCACGTAGCCGTTTTGGCGGACTTCCTTGTTTCTGTATGTCACTGGGCGACCGAGGACGTTTGATACCGGCCCAGGCTCTTGAAAGTTCAGGCCGAATATTAGGGTGCGTAAAATACACATCAATTGACGGTTTCTGTTTGACTCGTCTTGGTGCAGCGCCGCTTTCGTTGGGATATACACCGATAGGCTGGTGCGAAGCAATGCCCGAGTTGGGGATGGTAGAAACTGTTGGGCTTGTAGGGTTGGAACGTACGAATGATTCCATCATGATTCTGGGTGTAGATGTTACCCCGGGCGGTGGCTTATTCTTGTACTGCCGAGGATCGTGAGTCAGTATGAAAAAGTCGATACAATCTGACGTGACGCACAGTCTCTAGTTCAGGTTTGCCTCTCCACCTCGCCACAGCTTCGCAGAACCTTACTGCAGCTCTTTCAACTGGTTCAGCAGGATATTGCCATGCAAGATCTTCCATATGAGTCGCCAAATCCGGTGTTAATGGGGGGACATCATAAAACTAGGATTCTCACATGAACAACGGGAACTGAGGAAAGTCAACGATGGACACTTACCCTTCTGAGTCGTTCAAACATCTCAATCTCGTACTCCTCCTCTCCCATTGTTTTACTACCGGAAACACCATTTCGCAAGGAAGGGAACAGCAATCTCACGGCTTCTGTCAAAGAAGGGAGATCGTCTGGATCAAATTCTTGGAATTCATCGTCAACATCCTCTTCCTCTGTTGGATTTCCCTGGAGACCAAGACCAACAGTCAAAAGACACTCGACAGCCCAAAATCCTCTCCAACCAGCTGTTAAATAGCCTTCAAGCACTGCACGAGTCAACAAACCAGCCAACAACATGTACCACTGTCGTGTAGGACGAAATGCGATGTCAAACAAGCGACTAAGGCTTTCAGAATCGGATTCTGCTTGACTGTTGGGACTTCCAATAATATGCTTTTGCTCCTCTTCGCCTTTTGTCCCAAATGTATCGCCTTCTGATCCTTCTTCCTCCTCTTCTCGAGCTTCCCTGCCAAGTTCAACAACAACCAAAGCAGACAATCTCAAGAACCTTGGTATCAGTTTTGACAATTTGGTGTTTCCAGCTCCCGTCGCCCCATCCAGACCCTCATCGAAACATGTGGTAGGGTCTAGGTCTTTCACCTTCCTTCGTAGGGCGCAACCCTTGACGCCAGGTCTGAGTAGCCCTGAACCAATACCACTCTCATCTTGCCACCCACTGATACCCCCACCGCTAGCTGCGCGGTTTGGACCAAGGCTGCTCTGATTTTGGAGACCCCTGAAAGCCCCGGAAGTATTAGGAATGTTTATCGCACGGAATCCACCTGGGATATCTCTTGCTGAGGAAGTGGGTCTTCCCCTCACAATGTGACTACTGACTCCGACACCACCCGCACCAGCGCCATAGGTGTTCGCGTTGGTGCTTGTTGCTGGTTTGATACCAGTAGACTTGGCTTCGACGCATATTTCGCATCCAGTGTGCAGATGCCGTGGGCAGCGAAGATTTGGAGGAGAGTGGGCCGTCTGGGGATCAGCACCGAAGAGATATAGAGACATGATGCGCTGATTAGGCGGTAGCGAGATTCGCCTTTGTACATGTTGCGGTGTACCTGGTGGTTGCTGAGGGAAAGGTGAATATGCCAGTTGAGATGAATCGTTGTGGAGATGGGACGGATAGGTACTGACAGAAGGGTATATCTGAGACGGTGTGGAGGGTATTTCCGGGGATGAAGTGGATGATGATGGCCAATCCGTGAAGATGAAAGAAGCTCCAGACACAGATGATAATACAGCTAAAGCGGATGGTAGATTTGGGGCTTGGATGGAGGAATACTCTGAAGTTGATTGTAGTGGCTTGTTTGTTACCATTGAAGAGGACCCGGGTGTGTGTGGGTGAGTATGACGATAAGTAGGGTGAGGTGCCTGCCGGGCAAATAGGTCGTTGATGATGGTACCTAGACCTAGGCGCAGACGAACGCCATTGGGAAGAGTGTGGGGGTGAGGTCCATTACGTTGAGTAGATTGATTAGATTTAGGCGAAGTAGGCGTGGTAGGGATGTCATCGTCGTCGATGGGGTGGATAGGAGGCGGTTGATCCAGCATGGACGTGACAACCTTCTCTAGACCCTCGGCCCGGAGACGCAGGCTCCTTGCTAGCGGTAAATCTTGTCTTTTCATGCGCTCGTCTTCATCTCGAGTTTGGGGAGCTGCTCCCCCTATTCTCGCTTTGAGGACGTGGGTATCTTCGCCTTCACTACCCACCTCGTCATCTTCTTCGTAGTTCTCTGGCCGGCGACGATGGGTGTAGTTTGGAGACGGAGGACCGCCAGTACGATCTGTCATGCCAAGTTCGGCGCGTGCCTGTGCGAATCTAGTTCTACCTAGAAAGAATAATGAGACATTACAAGATCACTTTGTGAAGGAAAGAGAGTAAGGGAGACTAACCGTGAACCCATAGCATATGATCTATAATCAATGTGCGTGTGCTCTTTTCTCTTGGTGGGATCGAGTGGAGATGATGGGCATGCTTGTGTGCAGGGGCTTTGAACAAGGGCTGGGATGAAGTTGAGGCGGCGGCAGCGGCAGCGGATACGATTGGGATAGAAGAGACGCCGGTTACGGGTGGAGGGGCAGTGAATGAGGAGGAAGACGGCGGGGCATTTCGGATGTTCATATGAGGGGGCATATTGGGAGAGTTTGAATGGTGTTGTTGTTGGACGTGGGGAAAAGGGATGTGCATGTAGGGAGGATGCGGGTGCTGGTGGTGCTGAGCCATCATCATATTCAGCTGTTGCTGCTGCTGCTGGTGATGATGGAGAGGAGGTGCGGGGAACGGAATGAACGGGACGTTGCTGGATTTGGTGGTCGATTTAGTCATCTCTTGATCGCTCAATTTTTTTTTTTTTTTCTTTTTTTCTCTCCCGAATTTCTCCTATTTGGCCTTTCTCCCTCCCCTACTGCACTGTACCGTTTCTCCCTTATTATATGATATTGCTTCCTCTCCTCCCTCCCCCTCCTAAGCTACTATATTCTTTTCTTACCGCCGGGTATATGTGCGTGTCCCCCACACGAGCTCCCTGCCAAGGAAATTCTTGTTTTTATTTTAACGTATACGTTATATATCTCACGTCGGAAAAAGAGTCTATGACACACCCGAGGACGACGCGACAGTATTGTGTACGCGTCTGTTCCTCCTCCCCCCCCCCCCTCCCGTTTTAAGCTTCCTTTTTACCCGATCCAAATTCAAAAAGGGTAGCGCAGGGGTGTTTATCGTCGGGGGGAGTTGGGAAGAAGTGCACGCGGATATGTCCTCTTCTTAATGACAAGACACTTTCTCAAACCCAGGGCCTCCCTTCCTTTTTCCCTCTTGCTCTTCTTCTTCTCTTCCCAGCTCCACTTCCAAAACTCGTGACTTTATCTCGAAGTGGGGGGGGGGGGGGGATGCTGTTCTCCATATCATTATGGACGAGATCACATGGATCGATGACTAATAATAATAATAACCAGATCTTTTGGTGATGCGCTTCCTTTTTTTTTGAAACTCACACACACACACACGCGCGCACAGGTATATGTCTCAGATTCTCGGGTGGAATTAGAGTTCAGTGCTTCAGGGGGGGGGGGGGCGCCAAGATGGGGGAAAAACAAAGATGGACCCGGGTGAATCTGTGTGCTCAATCTAGCCTACTGTATCTGGTGGGTTTATTTTTAGGGAGGGGTAATTGGATGAGTGGGAAAATGAAGTATCACAAGGGCTTGGAAGGAGAAGGGGGAGGAGAAGGGAAGGGGGGAATGTTTGATCGAGCTTCGAGCTCTTCCCACCCTCGGCCCTTAGTCCTTGGGGATATTTTTAAAAGTCCTCTACTGGTCCTGTTTTTTTTTTTTTCTTCTTCTTCACTCACACACATTCCTCTACACAAAGCCACATCAGTATCTTTGACGTTTGCTACATGTAATTTTGCTAGCGCGACTACATCTGCTCGCAATTCGGACAAAGCTTATTTATCTCAGGATCTGTCAGCATGTCAAAAATTATTATGCTTCTACTCCACACATAAGGCACGACTAACTATACAGCTCCGGAAACTGTCGACTATATAGAAAAGAGTCAAACTGCCTGATTTTTGAGGAGGAATACAATATACTAACTACTGCCAGCAAGTGGTTTGACAACTAGGTCCACAATCGCTTGGATGGTCTGGGCTGAACTTGCAATTCCTGTCATGACATTCGACCTGCGGGGAATCTGGATGAGTCATGCATGGTACCACGAGGACGTCTCCCTTACCAGCTCGGATTCCTTATCATCTAATAATCAGTCTCTCAATCAACCCGCAGACAAAACCTACCAATACCAAGACATGACCACAAACTCTGTACTTGTTTTGAACTCTTTTGTCTCTTTTTAACCCATGGCGTTTAAATGTACAGTACACAAGAGCCACGACTCACTGCACATGACTCAAGGACGAGAAACGGGTGCGGGAAGAGTTGGAGGGCGAAACGTAACAGTAGGTAAATTAGCACAAGACCTTTACATGCCTCCATATAGCCTGGTCATTTGGCTTTTGCCTCGTGCTGATCATTACGGTCGTGCTTAAAGTGGAGGAATCTCGCGTGGCTGTGGATCAGTTAGATAAGAAAGGGAAGGG
>KZ302067.1:13403-73808 GCA_002554575.1 Amanita thiersii Skay4041 | reverse complement strand
AGTAAAGGTGAGTATTCACAAAAGGATAAACAAGAGTAAACAAAAGGACATTGAAATGTCGAAAATAGGGGTTGGGAGCACTTAGGGGTTGAACCTTGAGCACTGAAGGCTGGAGGGCGTAACAAATACAAGTTCTTACAGAGCTTCTAGCAGTAGCATAAGCAACTACCTAACCAGTAAGTTAGCTCCCTAGCTACTAGCTTCCCTTAGGGATTAGCCTAGTGCTTTGCACAGGCATTCCAGACTGGGCAACTCCCTCTGGGAGCCAGTCTTCTCAACACAATATTCTACACATGTTTCTACCTGGGGTGACTGCACATTACTGCACATGATATCACTATGGTATTCATAGAATATCCACAGTCTATCTCCAGGGAGTCCATGGATGGATGGACAACACTTGGATGGTTATAATTAGACTACACTATTAATAACTATATACAGTCTGATACTTTAGCACCTTATGGGTGGCTATTCTAACAGTTGTCATCCTCTTGACAGGTAGGCTAACAATGAGCAAAGAAACACCATCAAACACTCTCATGTCTTTCATTAGAGGTGAATTGGCTGGCAACTCACAGACAGTTAGGACTTCACAAGCATTTTCCTTTCACCATCTATAGTGAATACCCTTCCTCTCACAGTTTCATGCATCAGTCCGTATTTTTTTTTCTCAATCATTTTGTGATCTTGAATCAAGGAAAGCACCCTTGTTTATATTCAGCCCCGGAAAAACCTTGGTACATTATGGAAATTTTATTGGTCCCTTACATTTGATGGGGAAATGAAGACCGATTGGTACAATTGTCTTGCCCCTTTCGAAGCAGCATTCCAGCATATTTTTGTTGAGCTCCGGAAGCTGAGGGCCTGGACAGAGCTTTCTTCTTGAGATAGATACCAAGAAAGCTTGTGTCTTCATTATCTTCCAAGGATCTCGGATACAGTTGCACGTTCGATTCTCATCATATTGGGGCTACGATACCTGTCATCTTGGGTTCTCTTCTGATTGTGGAGGTGTCCTAGTGTCGATCCTGCTTAGAATCTTTGAACTTGTTGTTAATGGTATGTCTCATTAATATCACCTCATAAAAGCCATGGTATTCACAACCTTGAATGACTAGATGTCGATACTATTACAAATAATACATCCTCCTCTTGGGGAGCTATCGCGAACTTGACGTCAAGTGTTGTCTCTGCAGGCCTAGGACGAGTATATTGGCGAGCCAATTTGCTGGGACCCAGAATGGTCAGACAGTAGTGACGTACGTTGAAATGTTCCTTCAAAACGGAAGTGAAAAAGCTACCGATAATGGAGACGCGACTTGCACAAAAAATAGCGTCGGCAGTCGCTTTCAGTCAAATCTTTAACAGGATCAAAGCCAGCCACGTCAACCTATACATGTTCACATCTTTTGTGAAATATGGTTCTCATCTTTGCTCAAGGATTTCTTGACACATCAATTACTTGGCCTAGCTTTTCAGTACACTGAACACATACACTCCTATACTCAAGCCGCTCAATATGGTACTCCCAACTCGAACGTAGCCCAAGGTATCTTGATGACGGTTTCTTGTGTTTGACTTGTCAGGGGCGTAATATCTTGAGATTGATAAAGGTCCCAAGAGTGCACCACAAATTTTCTGCACTGCATTACCATGTTTAACCAATTTATCATTCTAATAACACCTTACAGATAACAACGGAATCGGAGTACGATCTGAATGATCGGTCGAATGTCGAACATAAGACACGCCAGGACCATCTGGTAACCCTAAGCAGATTTCCCCTAGCATACTAGCACCTGTTGAATAGTTTGCCATTACTCAAAATGAGAATACCACCAGGGTATCATAGTGGTCCCATACTCTTATAAGCCGTTTTCCAGGGCCCCAAGGAGCCGTTAATCAATAGATACTCGGTCTAGATTCCAAATGCATAACCTTTGCTTGTAATTGCTACTACCATATCCATCAAAAATCAAAGTTTTTCGACATCACCTATCCGAGTCAAACCTTATTCTGAACAATCAACCATCACTTCACCACCACTACCAGAAACTACCCCAACCACCTTACTCTCCATATCGAACACACTGCCACCTTGATATGCAACAATGGCCTCACGCTGCCCAACGAATCCTAATGCTTGTTCAAGGTTCACAGTGACCAACTCGATCGCTTGAGACCTTGATATTTCTCCATTTGAGTTGAGCATGGCCTGGGAGGAATACGGTGAGCAAAGGAGAAGGAAAAGAGAGGGAGACTAGTAAGTTTTCAGGGACACACCCAAGCCATTTCAAACCTCGCGTTCCGAGCATCAGCTTCATTTACCACTCCAATGGCAACATTCACGCCGTTTGCTAATAGTCTAGTGACCAAGGTGTCTGCAGATAACGGTGGTCCTGGCAGGCTAATCCAAAATACACTGAGAATGATACCAAAGGTAGAAGAGGGCCATAACTCACAATCGCCTCTTATCCCATGTAGTAGGATACGGCCTAGGTTCTGTCACAACTATGCTTACCCCAGCCTTCGCAATCTTGCCAGCAACAAGGTGGGCTTCTGCCGCACCCACAAATGTCATTCTCAATTTTGTCGCACTGGTCTCCTCATATCTTAACTTCATTCGTATCAAACTAGCCATGATGTCCGCACTGTCAACATGTATGGCTAACGTCATATCTCCCTAGATATCACCAACAACACTCAGTTAGCATTCTCCCGACATAACGGCATGCCTGGATAAGACTAAACCCACCTTGCGAACCCTAGCCCAGGCTTCCCCTGGATCTTCAAACACAAGTCTCCTCAAGGTTGCAACCTGTGTACTGACACTAACACGCAGAGCTGGTCTAATTGCAACATGGATGGCCACATCCTCTTGTATCACAGCGCCCTTCTCCAAAGCGTTTGATGCACCTGTGTCGAACGCCGTCGAGATACCAAGCAGGAATCCAGACCCAGAAGGCGCGGTGACAGCCGTGCCGACTCCGCTGCGGTAGGCTAGTCTGTTCAAACAAATATAAAATACTTGACGACCACTAAAGACAATGAACGACATACAGTGCATGTCGAGTTTCGAATTGCAATCCATCAACCGCCCGAACAATAGTTTCGTTTCCAAGAATTCCAGGCAAATTCCCATTCGTCAATGGATCCAGGACCTGTCCATCATTCGCACTTGGTTCCAATTGTATTTCAACGAGCCCAACTGGCGATCCAAACGTCGTGAGGGCAGGTGCAAGCGAGCCACCTTTTAGATCCACAACTTTCACATCTTCTTCGATATCGTCAACAGCACAATCGTCCTGCGTCGCTCCTACACATTCAACCTTTCCATCACGAAGGACCACCACTTTTTCAGAGTTATCGTGCTCGGCCTTATTCAACACATCGACGATATTGCCTTCACCATCCCTCACCCAAGCCTCCTGGACACCCTTAAATCTTATAGTCCTCCAATTTCGCGTTTCTTCTTTGCGACCTTCCAAAGGAGGCAACCCTTCCCATTTCACCGTTTGGCCGATCTCACAGTCCCAGTCTGGTCTGCTCGGCACATGCTGGAGTGACTCTGGTTTTGAAAGAACATGAGTGTCCTCAAGCTGCGCAATACCGTCGATATAGACTTGCACAGGTGTCGCGCCCAAAGTCAGCGGATGCGAATCCCAGACAGCGATATCTTGATTCTCCATTCAGCTACAGGGCTATGCGAGACTAAACCAAGGCTCTACGTACCAGCGTCATAACCTTTAGAAACCGTCACTTTTAACTTGTCTCTTATTGGAAATTACGAACTATCACTGACCCTTTGCAATCATTCCTATTCTATGACCAAGTCCGGCCGCCCGTGCTGGGACAGTTGTAATTGAGGAAAGCGCTAAAGCAGAACTCAGCCCATAATAGTGCGCCTGCTGAGCTTCGAATAAGAGATGACGACTATTGAGCACTGGATGATCACTCTGGGAAAAGCATTAGTATTACTTGAGACAGACAAGCATGGGATGGGATGGGAATACCTTCATGACTACTGGTATACCATTATCCGCCAAAATCCGAGGAGCGAACTCTGACCCACGATATGCTTCACGCTTTTTACTGTGGTTGACAATGATGTTTTTAAGAGAGGGAAAACCAATGTGCAAAAAGTCTAGACCTACCGAGCGTTGATTGCGAAAAGAGCGATAGTGGGGGCTCCTCCCTATTGTCAGGGTGATTAATAGAGAGAAGTTTGACAAACACATTGAGTATTACCCAGGTCTTTTTGAGTAGATCAGGGACGAGATACGTCTCGGTGGCATGGTGAAAGGATGCAACGGGGAATTGGAATTCATTGGACAGCTAAGGATAGCTATGAGATTGCGCTCCAAGAGAATGTAACATATGTTACATACACGAACTATCGCATCAAGATCAACTGCCTGTGCAATAAGAACGTCGATCAATTGGGATAATAACTCGGGAACTTGTACAGACCTCGTAGCAATGAATAGACAACTATGCAGAACACGACGGACATGAGCAAAAGGAGAGAAAGTACCATAAAGCAGAGAAGACTCACCTTGACTCGGCCTCTCAAAACATCGACAAGAGATTCCCATTGCAGATCCTCAGGGAATGGTGGAAGCTTCTTATGCTTCTTCTTTTTCTTGTGTCCAGTGGAGTCTGGACCCGAGTCAGATTCCGACTCTATAACTTCCCACCGACCCGCATCAACATGCCCGCAAAATTGGTCTTGTGCCTCTTTAATCTTCTTGGCTTCGTTATATGCGTGACGGAAGTTCCAAGCAGCATCCATTCGTGTTTGGCTGTAAGTTCTGTCGGCATTTTCACCTACATATTTTGCGCTCGTGAGTGGAAGATGACCGTGACTGAAGAATAACCATACCACATGCATGTCTCGATAAATACAAGAAAGATAAGAATATGATGACCAAATGTAAAAAAGAGCCTTACTTCATATGCCTCCAATGAATATAATCACTTGAGTTCGCATTAGGATAATGAAGCATTTCAGGTGGCTCTAGCACTTTTGAAGAGGTCGAACGTTCGTCCGTGGGCCTCAATTTGATAAGAAACGCTTGTCCTCCTAGTGACCCTAGTAAGCTCCCAAACACAAATGCAACTCAAAAAAAAACCATTCTATACCGATATTGTTCGCACTACCTGGTAAGATTTGCGCCGTCGTAACACCACCAGCAACGACAATCCGGTACGATTCATCGTGGGTATTGAGTCCATCGATGCTCCGAAGCCAAGGGAGAATCGGTGCTTTGTGAGAATTGCCATCCATATTTCCTGTGTTATCATCAGATCAGTAATTTAGTTCATTATATGCAGTAAAAAAAGGACGTACCACTTAACTGTGGCGAACTCATGACCCCAATATGCGAATGCAAATCCACCAAACCAGGCGTCACCCACTTTCCCTTCAAATCAACCACCACCAACTTTTCCTTACCCCCCTTCTTCCCAAAATCCTCAATAAACGTCTCCGAAATACGCCCAACAGCAATGACGAGCCCCTTGTCTAAAAGCACATCCCCATAAACAACAACAGTCCCATTCAACCCCCCAGTCCATATTTTTCCATTCCGGAGCAACGTGGGCGGCGTCCCGGGAACGTATCTCTCCGAACCCTTCCCTTTCTTCTTGCTCTCACTTCCCGGATCGGCCACGGGGACATCAAGTGTATACGGGAGTCGAGATTCGGGCCGATAACCAGGCGGGGGACCCGCAGGCGTGCGGATAGCTTTGCACCTCTCACTGAGGTGTTTTCGATGCTTGAGCACATATTCAGGAATCACCGGCGGAAAGTCAAACGGGGGGAAAATGCTCGTAGACGGAGCAAAGGACAATGACGGGGTGTAGAATATACAAAGTACAACCGTCAAAATAGTTGCAAAGAACAAGGATCGCACGAGTCTTCGGAATGGTGGGAGCGCTGCGCGTTTACGCGGCCCAAGTAGAGGACCCGGTAAAGTGGGTTCTGAACCAATGGCTTTCATGGTGAACGCACTCCACAAAGGAGCCCTGCAGAGTGGTGGTGGGAATAACTCTGCCTTGAGGAATAGCTGTAGACGTCCATGCCGAATACGCTGAGATTAGTGTGAGATATTTAGTGTTCAAGTTACGGCAATTCGCACTTGTAATTCACGTAAAGGCGACTTCTCTCATCCCCACAATGCACGTGGGCACCGCATGGCTTGGAGATGATGTTAAATACTCAGGCTGTAGCAGACAGGAATGTATTGTTACTAGTATGAAATGGGGTACAGTTATTGGACTTTGACTAGGCTGATAAATAAAATGAACAAAGCTACGCCGCATCTTCCGACGAAGCTTCTGACGCTGACTTTTTCTTTCGTTGCCAAGCCACAAACCGGCCTTTAGCATACGCCACCATACTTCCTGACCTTATCCTAACGAGGTATGACAAGAGATAAATCAGAATAAGCTGCATTGATGTCATCAGGATTTATTAGCACCACTTTGAAAAGCACGCACGTTGAAAATAATGTATGCGCAAAATATGCCTAAATCCCGCCAGTGATTCGACCAAAAAATGTTGAACGACGGGCCAATGAACTGATCCGTTGTCCTACTGGAACAGAACAAGCATCCGCTCGTCGCATCTGGGTTAGCAACATATCCCCCAGACGTAGAGACGTATTGATTCAGATATGCACCACAACTACCAGAAGGCGGATCGACGGTCACAAGCTCTTGATTGGCGCAAATGATAGACTGTCGTCCAATGGCTAATGCAAGAGTTATTAAACAGGCAAAGGGTTAAAACAGGAATGCATACCTTGGCCCACTAATCCTTCAATAAGATATGTATAGGGGGACAAATGGTACATCCATTTCCACCACCCGAGGAGTCTGAAAGGCTGCAGCACGCCATTGCTAAAAGATATCAGTCAATCAATTCAAACCAGCATTTTTAAAGAAGGACATACAAGATAATGACAAACGTGAAGAAGAACGACGCTAGTACATTTGCAATCTCCGCATCTGGGCTCATGGACGCCACTGCCAACGCAAATGACGAGAAATACATAGGGAACAGCACGCCAAATAGCAAAAATGTGTAGCCAGCACGAGAACTGGCAAGTCCTACCGTCCAGTACCAGCAAAAGAAGAACAAGACTGAACCAATAATGCTCCAAGGGATTTCGGTAACGATTTGCGCTGTCAGAAGTGCAGACCAATGATATATGCGACTTGGTTTTTCGCGTATCTCATAGATAGACCGCATCTGGTAACCCCCATCAATAATGTTCGCCAAAGGAGCTCTCGCCAACCTACTTTGATATATGGAACGGATATTTGATTGGTAAGGGGCGCACTCTATCAAACGATATCAACCAACGAAGGAATTTTTTCAAAATAAAGATGTCTCATACCAGCACGGTTCCCATGAAAATCGCCTATATCAAAACCTAAGTACCACAGCCCAGAGCACATAAAAGAAGCTACTCACAAATATCTTATTCTGAGTATCCTGAATCGAATATTTCGACTTGAAAAATGTGAACCCAATAAACAAACCTCCAACTATATTCAACATCAACTTGGACATCAAATAAGTCGGGTCCCGCCAGTAGTATTGGTATTGGCGCATTATTAAGTTTCTTGTTTGCCTGGTCCACGGTGTCGCAAAGGTTCCATTGAATGTAGCCTTGACCGGAGGCTGCTTTCTGCTCTCAGTATGTACATGTTCCAAATCCTCAGTCGCTCGTCTACAAAGGTGGGACTCGACCCAGACTTGATGCCAATCCTTATCGGTGGTGGCTGTCGCTCCTGCTCCAATAACGTCCAGCATGAACTCAGCTCTGGAACAAAACATCAAACATCAGCGAACGAGTAATAAAACCAAGTGACATATGACCTACGGGTTTTCTCCTGGACGACACTTTCGTGACCCAGATTCTTCGAAGTAATTAATCAAATTTGTCGCGTTGTGTCCAATATCCCCAAAAAAGACAGTTTTGCCGCCTTTTTGAAGTAGTAACAGCTTATCAAAGACCTGAAAAAAAAGTGAGGTCAATATTGCCAATAGTTGGGTGCAACACCTTAACGAACCTGGAACAACTCTGCTGAAGGCTACCACAGATGATGGTTAGTACTAATGGAGTGTCATCTTCCGGAAGCATTACCTGATGGATGCTAAAAGTAACGTTCGGTAAATTGGCAGTCAAGATGCAATGAAGCAACATACGTGCAAAGTATAGCTTGCCCGTTATTCGCCAGATCACGCAAAAACGATACAATGGCCCAGGCACTCTGAGAATCTAATCCAGATGTTGGTTCATCCAAAAACAGGAGCAATTGAGGCTAAACAACAGCAACACCATTGCTGTCAGAAGCCAAACACCCAAAAATGTACACCATACCTTTGCAGCCAACTCAACTCCAATCGTCGTTCGCTTCCGCAGCTCGACACCCAGGGAACCAACCATAGCATCGGCAAAGCGTTCCAAACCACACATCTTAAGACACTTCTCAGCACTTGGTGACGTTCAAGTCAATGCAAAGTGATCTAACCAAAGAGGAACCACACTTACTATGCATCTTTCTCTGCAGTAGGCACCGATTCTGGTTGACGCAACCGAGCCGAGAACACCAACGCCTCACGCACTGTCTGAGTCGGTACATGTGTATCCGTCTGCTGGCAATATCCTGTCTGTGCCTGAAAGTCAGGAGGTAATTCCTGTCCGTTAAAGAATCTGTGCCCAGTGACAACACCCGTGGTGACTCGCTCGGCAAGAACATTCAACAACGTCGTCTAAACTTCTATGATCAGAACCCCAATATGCATGCCTCTGTAACAAATTGCGCACCTTTCCCGCTCCGGACTCTCCCATCAACGCCGTCAACTTACCAGGGGCAACAAATCCCGACACGTCGTCCAACAACTGCTTATGCTCCCCACCAGCCGAAATAACATAGTCCAAATGTTGCCACGTGAACACATTCGTCATTTTAGGTTGGTCTTTCAAAGCCGCCTTTGCTTCCGCATCTGCTGCCTTGACTTGCTCTTCCGTTTGCAATTCGGTGGAGTTTCCATTTGAGCTTTTATCCTTCTCTTCATCATTCACCTCTTGCTCAGCTTCTTGTAAAACATCCGCCTTTGACCCAGGCTTAAACATTAAAACAGAAGTCTCTCCAGCAACGCCAGTATTGAACTCGGTAAACAGTAGTAGCAGCAAGAAGAAACCAGCTCCAAAGGCAACAAGAATACCATAATCCTGCGAAAGGGATTGAGTGGTGATTACAAGAAGAGGATGTCGTGCACACGACTCACCCTCCAGAGATAACTGTACTTATACTGAAATGAAAGCTCCAAAAACCTATTTCCGTTGACTCTATCTTGACCTGGCACGGAGCCCACAGTTGTACAAACTTGGTTGGCAAGAGAAACACCTTCATATCCAGGGCCAGACGGTACAAGAGTCGAACAAATCCCATTCAAAGTATGAAACTCGTTCACCATTAACGCTTCGAAACCATACCGCAAGGGCTACTTAAAACATCAGCATCTTTTCACATGGAAATAGATGGAACGGACATTAATATAGAATATCCAACTTAATGCACCTATCATCGAAGGCTTGGGAATTTGATAACCAGTGTACAGCGACAAGGCGAGAATCAGTACGCCAGCCACGGCTTGAGCAGGCGCCTCCGCTCTGAACATGGCAGCCAGAAGGCGGAAGAAAGTCTTCATTGCCACAGCCACAGTGAAAACGAACAGGAAAAAGATGCTGCGGTGGCGGGTCAGCAAACGCCAGAACAACCAAAAGCATAAACTCACAAATATTGCCCCGCACTTTGCTGAAGGCCAACGATGAAGTAAAGAATGATAGTGAATAACACCATCGTGAAAAAGGTGATCGGAATATCAACCAAAGTCATCGCGACTGCTTCCACCATAGGGTGATACATTGCGGCACGTTGATGACGATGTATAATAGGCCTCTGAGCGAATAGAGCTGGTATCTCTGACATACTGAACAAGGCGGGGACGAACACGGCGCTAATGTACGTTGAGGCAAAAGCCACACTTTCATAGGTTATGGAACTTACAAAAAGATGACACCACCCCGCGAGAAGTATCCTGATGTAGCTTCTGGAAGGTTCACAAAGACGGTACCAATAATGATAGCTTGGATAATAAATGTCCTATATCCAAGATATTCAAACTCGATTATGTGCCATGAAAACGTTTTGTACTCACGCTGACTGTAAAGCCTGCGAAGACCAATTTCCCCGTAGTATCTGCGCACGGCGCTTCATGACGATTCTAATCTGCATGGGAACAGAAATCATATAAGGGCTCTGTTTGGCGAGTTTCAATACCAATCAACCATTCCTTGAAGCTCACACCGCCAATGACACGCACCCTGTTCCTTGTATGCTGAGCATGTTCAGCCGAAGCGCTCTCCCTATACGCCACAGCCCGCTTCGGCTGATGGACAAAGTCACGCTTATATGACTCCAAATCTTCCAGATTCAACTTGCGAATCTCAGAATCACGGTAATAAGCTTCAAAATCTTCAGCGGTGTGTGGCAACGGACCACGAAGAAATGGGCCATATTTCTTGTTAGGCTTGCGTCCATGGGGATCCGTCACAGAGACCAAAAAGTCAGCCGTCGTCTGCCTATTCGCAGGCTCATACCCCATATCCATAAAGTATTGTCTGGCCTGGTTCGCCGGACCAAAGTAAACCATTCTTCCTTCATATATGAGGCATACTTTATCGAATGTCTCGTATAATTGCTCTCCCGCTTGATATATCGATACAATAGTCGTGATATGAATAACGTCCGTCGCAATTCGCAGGGCACGGACATACTCCAGGGCAGTACTAGCGTCAAGACCGCGAGTAGAACTGACAAAATCAAATCAATAAATACTCAAACTAAAGGAAAACCTGAAATAACTTGTCCCAAGAGTGAATCAAGCTCCTAGTAGCCATACCCTCACTGATCCTATATGCCAATTAATCAACTCCCCACTCCGAAACAAATAAGTTCAAACTCACGAAACTCGCTTCTTCTCCCCACCACTGACACCTCTAATCGACGCGTCACCCACAGGAGTACGACTCACATGCATAAGGCCAAAAATCGTCATCAAAGCATCCGTCACAAAATGCACGAATCCCCGTCTAGTCTGCCCCAGGATTCGGGGCCGAGGCGCCCTCGTCTGCGCCGCAAAATGCAACGTCTGGCGTACCGTCATAGTAGGAAAGTGAACATCATCCTCCGGACTATACTGCACATCCCCGCGAAAGTGCTTGTCCACATCCTGCGGTGTCAGCGCATCATAATACACCGTCCCTTCTACAGCCTGGTATTCGTCGCGGATGTTCGCGAGGACTTTGAGGAGCGTTGAACAACCCGAGCCTGGACGACCAAGAACGACTAAAACAGACGAGAACCAAGTTCAACACTGAACGAGAACCATTGGAAAAAGGAAACATACGGAGCATCTCTCCAGGACGAACCACACCCTCAAATCCAGAAATGATATCGCGCAAAGGCGGATGTCTCGCTCGTTGAATAGCCTTGAGCGCATTCAAGGGGTTCATCAAAGACCCCAACGTCGCCTGATGCATCGCAGATGCGCCAATCCCAACCACCCTCAAATTCTCAAACCCAACACCCAATTGACGAGACTTGATATCCGCTTCATCCCGCCTACATCACCAAACAACCGCATGCATCAGAAAAAGTCACCAAAACCAATCACCACCCTTCCACATCCACATCTCTCATAGCACAAAATAAAACCAAAAAAAAACACTCACTTCTTGAAATATAGCCTCAAACTCTTCTCAAAATCAAAACTCTCACCAACCGTCAACGTCAACTCCGAATCTGCAGACTCTTCATCTCGTTGACTAACGGAATCTGGGTGCGTGCGTTCACGGGTGAGAACGGACATCCGGCTCATGGTCCGCTGTAGCTGCCGCACACCAGCGGGGTCAAAGTAGTCGACAGCAACTTGAGATGCGCAACGTTGGCGCGCCTTGGGTCGTTTGCCATGGGACGGTTGCTGGTCGGCGAGGTTGGGGTATTGCTGGCAAGGGTGAAGTAGGCGGGGTGATTTAGGTTGCATATCATGCTGTGAAGTAGGAAGACAAGGAGATACAGACTCCTCTTGTATCTCGCCTAGACTGTGAGGATCCATAGGATGTTAAAGCAAGGGAAGAGGAAAATCAACAGCCAGTCCAGAACAAACCAGGGCGTCTGATAAGGGATGGAAGGACGCCGAACTCCGATTAAGATCGGAATAATGACGATAGAGCAACATGCAAAAAAGCTCAGGAAATATCGATCATGTCAGCAGAATTTAGCAAGCACGGTGCGGAAGTAAAACATCAAAGTGGAATATAAAACATACAATATGACATCATAGTTGCGGCTGTTTCTAATCTTACATGACCCTTCCCTCAGAAACGGCGCCGCCGTTCCCGTTCTAACGTAAATCAACAATCTCGAGAAGCCCGTCTCTCATCTGTACATGTCCCTTATCTGCGTCCTGTCACCAACCATTAGTCTTTCAGCTCCACACATCCTGAACTACGTGTGACATACCGTGTATATAGGCAAATCCGGATGTGGATGAAATGCCTCCTTTTCTTTGCACTCCAATATCGCCTTCAGACCCGGCGGATCAGTCAGTCGAAAGATGCCAAAGCTGTTAGGTAAGAAAAAAAGTCAGCTACCGGCGGCATCGAAAAGTATCCGGAACCAACTTTGGATTTGACCTTGGTGCACAAACAACTGCAAATGACTCTGGGAGCATACGCTGAAACCCAGAATGCGTGTGTAAATCTAGAGAAGACATAAAGCAGGATTGTGAAGGGTGGGTATGAATCTGCACAAGCAATCAGTGATCTAAACTAAGAAATAAAAGTATAGTGAGCAACTCACCCATCCAAGCGTAATCAAGCTCCTCTCTTCCGTAAATTGCAATACCAATTCCTCCTCATCCATCGTACAGGTATCACTCGTTGAATGTTGCTTCGGTATAAGCAGCGTTGTCACAACATACTTGTTACCTTTATCCTTTCCTAATAACAACCCACACGTCTCCTTGTTCATCGTGGTATTCACTTTGGCAATCGCAAGAAACCGTTGCAAACAATCTCGTGGCAGAGTCACTGTCTTCAAGATTGGTATTGTATTATATCCCTTGACAGACCTTGATATACTTCTATTTGATGACTGTGTTGCTGGTATATGACCATTGGCATTGGCTGCTGAGGGGGACAAATATATAGGTGGGGTGGGCAATGGTATAGGAGTCCCAGACTACGACAGTTGTGGGCTCAAGTTAATTAGGTAGCAATATTTCAAAGTGCAAAACTCACCTGAATTATTGATGCTGACAAAGGCGGGAATTGGATCTGTGGCGTCGTTCTATGCGACGAGGTTGAAAGAGAAGATCGCCTACCAAGAGAACCCGTATTTGTTGACTGTGAGCCCTGTTGGGCGTGATATGTAGGGTTATATAAATGCTGGTTAAGTGTCTGGTATTGCCTCTGATCACCGATGGCAGGAGGATATACTAGTGGTGCTGGTGCTTCTGTCACGGACATGATAGAAGGATAATAACCCTGTTTCTTCTGGTGCTGGGACATAAGTCGGGGATAATCAAATCCTCGCTCTGCAGGTGGCGGAGATGTTGTAGTGATCGGCGAAGGACTGGTGTTGAGTATAAATAAGACTATCAGTGATGAACTGACTTGACAAATGTGCATATACTTACCTTCTTATCCTCCGCGTTGGTGTACGCATCAAATCAGCCCTTTCCTCAACGTCAGCCCTCTGTTTTTCATAGCGACGCCAGCTTTCCTGTGATGCATGGACCGACTCGGAGTCCGTAGAATCACCCTCAAACTTTGAAGGACTTTCCAAGGGAAGCATAGTCGGACCATTTTCAAGGAACGATGATGGACGAGGGGCCACCTCCGTTCTACTAGGAGGTGCGGAAGATGGCGCTGGTGCTGGGGAACCTTGTTGTCGAATTACGGGAGGAGGATGGGACGACGATGTAGGTGGAGCTGATAGCATGGGAGGAGGTACTGATGACACAGCTGCTGGGATAAATGTTGGACGAGATAATGTCGAGGTAGAAGGTGGCACCGGAGATGGTACAGGAGGGGGTATCGGTGATGTTACAGCTGATATTGATGATTGAACAGGAATCGATTGTTGCATTGAAGGTTGACCAATATGAATTGGTGGAGCTGGCATTGGAATTGGGTTTTGTGATGTGTTTGTGTATACTACAGTGGTTAATGAAGATCCAGGTGTTTGATAAAATGAAGATGTCACAGCGGAAGATGGAGCTGGCGGTTGGTGAAGTAAAGACGATCCCGTAGACATATTAGAGGCAATAGACGATACGGATGCAATTGATGAATGTCCTGTCAAAGGAGCAGGGCTTTGTCCAATATTAGATGTTCGATGCTCAACGCGAGCGGCGTGCGCAGCTTGTTCAGACTCTCTCTGTCTTTGCAGGATGCCTTCTTGCTCTTCTTTGCGTCTCCGCAGTTCATCGCGTTTACGCACGATCTCTTCTTGACGATGTTTCATAGCTATCTGCTGCTGTTCGTATTGATACTGCCTCTGTGCCTCCGCTACTCGCCTCTTTTCATCGTCTACGCCGGCGTGAGTTGGTGTCTGCATGTTTCTCACAACGCTAGCCTGACCATTCTGAACCCTGAGAGGAGCCCGCGAGAATGTATAATCAGGAGAGGAGGTAGTCTGAGGCATAGATGCAGCCTGCCGCGCCGCAGCTACTGCTGCTTCTTTCTTTGCCTCTCGAGTACGTGGAGAAGGGGGTTGTGGAGCAACGACAACACCACGGTCACGATTCCGCTCGCCCTCCCTGTTGCGTCGCCATTCTCGTTCTAGAACATCAGCACCGTCTTCGTCGTCATACTCGTCCTGCTGCCACCTAGTATAGACTTCGTTTATACGTCGTTGGTGTCCATGGCGGCTCTTCTCCCGCTCTCGTTCTCGTCCTTTGCTCCGTGTGTGTCGTAAACTGGTTTCTGTTTCATTCTGAGTCGTTGGAGCATGATCTACAGGGTCTGAATGTTCGGTTTCAGGGTGTGCACGTAACCATTCATCGTATTGGTTGATTAGTTTAATTTTGAGGTCACTGAGATTATCTACAATATTTTGACCATTCTATAAACAATGCACGTTAGTCAACAACTTTAGAGGTGGAACTCATTTGCAAAGAAGGTAATGCATCAATATGACAATGACCAATTGCTAGTAACAAGACATGCGGAAGATGCCGCATATAACGAGCTGGTTGAGTCTACGAGGACTCGTCACTGCGAGCTCTAGACGAGCAAAAGAAATGAGGGAGAAGAGATGAGCAAGACAAACACAGAATAGCCGACATACCCAACTTAAATTACTCCGTTGTGTGGTAGACAGAAGGGTGTAATAGTCGCGGTGAGTGGGAAGTTTGTCCAACACCAATGTGGCAGCACGAGCGAAAAGGATAAATGCGTTCTCTAGGTCACCCTTTGAATAGTAGTCTTTGGCGTCCTTCCTATACCTCTCGGCAACCCTCAAGTAATGTTTCAAAGGTTTGTTCTCGTCGTACAAGTTGTCAAGAGCGCGTTCTGCGAGCTCATGAACGGTAGGTGGGGGACGTTGAGGAAGATGCCGACGGCGGTGGGGCTCAGCAGAGCTCATGGTGAAGGATCTGATCTAGTGCTGCTGCTGAACGGCTTCTGATGTGGTAACAGCGTCTTAGTACACGTGACCTTCCCATTCCATCGCCCCCGGCTAGCCTACTCCGTCCCGTCCAACGCAGCCCTCTGCATCCTACTGTACTGTAATGCATTACATACTCTCAGCACTCTCTTACTCCTTCACTGATCCACTGGCGATCATTGCTGTCCTGTCTGTCGTGACTCGATCCGACTAATGACTTGATCATAGTCGCTTACTAGTCGTGTGACAAAAAAAAAAGGCCTACAGAAGTCTGGGAAAATGATACAATACAGCATACTGCCCCTGACGTATACAACTGTACGCACTCTGTACACCTATACAGTACCGGACTACTCATTACGCCGACGGCAAAACAAAAAGACTTGCCTTGGAAATTGCTCATTGAGATTTATGCTTAGCCCGGGAACAATACCATGCGATGACAAGACCATTTTCAAATAATTTCAGTTGAGTCCTAGAACTGTCATGTGGAAAGGTGAGGAAGCGACATACTGTTTGTATCATAAAAGAATTACAGGGGTTTGTGTAGAAGATCTAGGCAAGTTTTCACAGTACATGAAGCGAATAAGGAGCCATCAATCGATATGCATCAGTCAATTGTCATCCACTGGCACCACGGGACTGCTGAGTTCTGTCACGGTACCATATGACCAACTTCCATTTTGTTTTCTCCGGATAACACAAAACTGCAAGTTCCAGGCTACTCCTTTTTTAGTCCCATCACGGCGTCAAAAACATATATGTGGCTGTGCTTCGGCCAAGTGGGAGGCTAGCCCGTCTTTCTTTCTCAAGTCTTTATCATCATACTCAGAAGTCATGAGATAGGGCGCTTGGCACAGGGGTAGCGCGCACGCTTCGCATGCGTGAGGTCGAGGGTTCAAATCCCTCAGCGTCCATTCCTTTTTGCTTTTGTCTCATTTACCCTCATTGTAAACAGAACCTCGCGCTTGCCTGGGTTGGTAATCTACTACTGTAGCAAACTAGCAAATAGTCGGGTTCTCCGTGATACATTAACAGAAATGTAAGCGATTGTCAAGTTCAAACTTGCAATTTGCAATTTGATAGACGCGCTACACTTCTCCGTCTGCAATATTGTCACCCTCAAATAAGAACCGACGCTTAAGCTAAGTTGACCTGTATTGTATGGTAGTGTCATCTAATTCGTATCGTATCCGTCTATCACAGCATAGTAAAACAGGAGAAAGAAAGATGCACCAAACAAAATTTGAACGTGGTAAGGAGGAACATGGAACATGCACAGATGAAAACTGCTATTCAACATAGTCCTGTGCTACATACTCATGACTATTCTTACATTACGTTGAGAAAGCTACTACACTGATACTGCACCTTGTAAGTTTTAATTAGATAACTAAGAACTTTAAACTGAACACTCGCAGCTCGAACAAGTAATCAACCATCAATCCACCCCAAACAATCCAGCCTAGATACCCATTTTGTTTGAAATTATCTATATCAAAACGAAACGCATCAGCAAGTTGCTACATCAGCAGATACAAATGAAAAAGAAAAGAAAAAACGGAGAGATAAAGAGGTACGAAATGAAACACCCCAGATTGACCTTGGGGACAGGGGGGAGGGGGCTCTTTTTGGAAACAGAGCGATGCGACTCACTCCAACAACTAGCAGGATCGTCTAAATCAACCGTGAAAAATTGCCAAATGAGGTGCACGGCTGTCCCTCCGACTGAGAGGATAAAGAACAAAGGCCCCTGTTTGTTGATATACCCCGCAAGGGCTAACGTGGCAACAAAGACCACGGCACAAATGGTTAAAAGGTACCGGATCCACGAGCCGAAGAGGATCGCAGTCGACCGGACCCCCACTTTTATATCGTCTTTAATATCTTGACATGCATAGATAGTATCTATTATAGTGTGCGTTATTTCAGCGTTTTGCGCGACCATCACTAACAGATATCAAAAAAAGCACGAACCATACAACATCGTCCAGCTATCGGACATCGGGGGTGTTAAACTCAAGTGAGCAAATATATACAAGCGGATTTAATCGGTTGATCAAGACGTACCACCAACAACCCGTCATACAAGCCAAAAGGAGATGCAAGTCAAATGTTCCTGTCGTAGAAACCCAGGCAGTCACAAGTCCAAAGTTCATAGCAAAGCCAAGCCATGCTTGTGGCCAGTGTGTAACGCGTTTCAAAAGAGGATAGATGGCGAACCTGGAGAGTAAAGAGGCATCAGTGTTTGACTAGATATGTCAGTTAGAAGAAGGGCGGCCCTTACAAGGGAAGAAGTTGGAAGAGGGCGACTTGGAGCCTGCTCTAGGGTTAGCTTTCTGCAGATAATAGAGGTGTGATGTCAGGCACGCACGCTAAGCCACTGGTGGTCGAGTGGAAGAAGGCGATTCCGACGGCGTACTGAACCAGCAGGTACACCCATGCGCTGAGAACAGAGATGCGACCACTGGCTAAAGGCCTATTTTTCGTCCGCTCTGATATTCGATGAGCAGTTATCCTGGTTGATAAAGACGTAGCATTCACCAACACCCGCATCCATCTTCCGGTCAAATATATCATTGATAGTACAAGCAGACGATCGAAGGATAAAAGCACCGAACAAGGCCTTGAGTATATTGCCCCAATACAGCTCGATTGGGAGATTGACTCTGTACGCAGCCAGTGTCAACCCCCAGGCTGGCATGGGCGCTCAGTAGAAGTTCAAAATAAGGATAGCAAATGAATAGTACCGAACGGCCAAAACATGAGTTTGGTTCCAGTGGGCTAAAAGACAAACTTGAGTGGGTATCCTATCTCAAAGAAATAGTAGGAAGAATGCGTACCTTGTCAAGCCTGATAAGCTCCAAGTATGGCCTGGTGCATTGGGGGAACAACCACAGAGGGAATTTCACATCCGTGCCCTTCGAATACGTCTTGCAAGGGAGAAGAGGTGTTTCGCTATCGGGACTCCTGCCCATAGATGAAAGCTGGAGAGTTGAAAAGAAAATAATATACAAAGCAAAGAGGAAGAATAGTCGCTGGGGAGCAGGATGCGACCCCCGTGATCTTGCAGATTTATATGTTCTTCCATATCCACATGCACGCAGGAGCATATCTTTTCTTGGTGGGTTGGCATTTAAAAATAATGATGTCAGCCGAAATGGCGGCATGCGGTGATGAAATCAATCGAGTTTCGTTTAGGCGACTTCCTGGGAAAATTGGACGCCTCCATCGGGATACCAGTAACGATCACAGCGC
Source organism: Amanita thiersii Skay4041 (assembly GCA_002554575.1). Lineage (NCBI taxonomy): Eukaryota > Fungi > Basidiomycota > Agaricomycetes > Agaricales > Amanitaceae > Amanita > Amanita thiersii. The sequence continues at coordinate 54,794 of KZ302067.1, read as the reverse complement.
GAATGGATCTAGCGCCGAACCTTGTGATTCCAGAAACCTCGTAAGACCCGCTCGCACCCAGCCTATGTGTTCCTTAGGTGCCTAACTGTAGATGCCGAAAAACGTTGCGCCAAGGTATCACTTTGGAGAAAGCGCTCTACACAGATAACGGAACGCTGGGTCCCAAAAGAATTTCAGGTTGAGTACTGAGCGGCACAATTTGCAACAGCAGCGAATTCACCTGGGGACTCTTTTCGCTATATCCTCTAGGGACAAATTGCAAGCGAGGGTTGCATAAAATTCACTGACTAATTATTTGTTTGGGCCTGAGCAAGTACAGCAATGCAAAACCAAACTCTTCGTCTCGTTTTTGCATACCCCGCTCAAATTACGAAATACATCGGGCCCAAACTTCCGTATCTTGGCGTCCGTTATGGGTTGACTACTGGCGGGACCAAATTTCTAAAGGAGGATTAGATCTGATTAGATCCAAGAATCTTGACACCGGGAAAGCAATAAGTTGCTGCTGATTGCTCAAGATACACAAGAACAATGCCTGGTACTTTCATACCTCACTGCTATACATCAAAAGCTCCCTCAATTATTTCGGCCATATTCACGACGTTTCCGCGACATTGATCGATTGAAAACGACTTCTATAGGCTTCTAACACTGGGCTACTTAACCGCGTGTTATGTTGCCTGAATAAGTGCTGGGGCGGATGTGCTGGATATGTTCATGCAAGGCCTAAAGATAGGTAGCCTGACCAAACGGAGTTGGATGATACAGCCGATGCATCCCGGTTTGTACGCGCTTATCCTCCAGAGGCAACAGCACTTAATCCGTATGGCTCGGGTTGATATCCCGGATGCCACTCTCACAACAACATTGCAGGTGCCTATCTTGCAGTTGTGTATCTGACACGGGAGATTAGCCCTCGAATAAATGGGGTCAGCACCTTTTCGCCATGGTAGTAGATAGGGCGACCCCATAGCTCAATGTAACAAATTCGGGAGGTCAAAGGTCATTTTTGGGAGCAGCGAAAGAGGGAATAAAATACTTTCTCCACCCAAATAGTCAGTGTGGGTCAGTTCCATTGCCTGAGCGTCTTCTTCCCGTTTCTGTGGTCATTTATCGGAAGCGGAACAAAATCTTGTATTGTAAGCAATCGCAAAGCTTGAGCAAGAGACTCGTCACTTTACATCTGATAAGCTTCGCCTGAGACTTCCATTACTCTTTGTGAACGTTGCCTAAATCTTTTCTATTTAAGCCAAAAAAAGTCTATTGCAATGTTCGATCAACACTGCATATATTGGTACGCGCACCTCGGAAAGCTTATAGAGCGGAATAATGGGTCCATAGACCCCCGCCTCTGCTCTGCCTGCAATGAAGGTTTTGGGCTTGTAAACAAATTTGTATTTAATGTCGTACGGCTCTCTATCAAGAAGAAGAAATCGGCCAAATGAATATGCGGATAATAATTGTTGAAAACACTGAGTTTGTGGAAGGGTAAACGGACCCGACTGGAGCATCATTCGCGGAAGCTTGAAAGGTAAACACTGAGTCTGTGACGGGGCAAGGCATCAGGAGGTTTCACAAAATCTCAAAGGGGCCGATAGGTAGTTGCCTCAGAGATGAAACATGGTGTCCCACTCATTGACTAAAGCTCCCGGGAACGATGCTGCACTGCCAGCAGCCAGGAAAGAACCCTGTGAAAGAGAACCTGAGATTTCGAGTCGTATCATCTCACGCCTTTCAGTGGGTCATTGCAATAAGCCGTCGCAGGGTAACGTCCATTAGTGCGCACTTCTTGGTATAAGCCTGCTCCAGAAGAATAGAGATAAATGGAGACTGTCCCGATGATGATAGTCACATGGATTCATCACCTCACCGGTGTTCTAAACCCAATCAAGGAAAAGCCAACTTCAGCACTTGAGGGTGAATTAACTCCATTCTCAGGCGTTTCGTAACTAGGACTATAGCAGGTTGCTGAAACAATTAGACGTCATCCGCCAGGATCAAAGAGTCACGTACAAGAACGAAAGAAAAAAAGAGAGATGGTGGGAGAGTGTTCAACAAAGGGTATCGTCATCCCCATTAGCACCAATGTGCTGCAATGAGACCCTGTCCTCCAACACCATATGCGCATGGGATCTGTTAGAGCAGTTGAATGAAACTGAACTGCGATGTCTTGGCAGGCTTCAAAAGCTTAGTGATTTACAAATTTGCGGACATCCGTTGAGTGTATGAGAAACTAGAATAATAGTACAGATAGAACAACAAAACCAAATGGCGATATGATTCAGAAATCTCCAAGGCCAGCAGAACGTGTAAGCAAACTGAGCGCGTGCGTCCAAGAAGCTTTCCTAATGCGTGCTTGGAAGGTACAACTCATGTATCGCCATCGCCGAAGTATTCCGCTACTAATGCTGTCTTCCTCAAGTCCAAAAGTATTGACTCCATCTCCTCTCTTGTAGGCAACTTGGGTGGCAGAAGGTGTCCCACCTGCAGAAACGATATTTGAGCCGCAGCAGCCTGAGCATGCGCAAATGCCGGATCTTTGTCTGAAACCGCAGGTGGCGCAGATGTTGTCATGGTTCCATCCGTTTTAGTACGCTTAACTTCATCTCCTTCAGAGGTCATTTCAGTACTTTCGTCCTCGGGGGACTTCCTTTTTGCAGTCGACGACACAGAACTTGAACTCGTCGTATCACTGGACGGAGAGAAGTCCGACGCGGGACGCGGCAATTTAACAGGATCGTTGGGAGACATGTGGAGCACTTCTTTCAAGTTGCTATATACTTCTTCCCAATCTAGAAGTCGGGATGTACATACTCAATTCGTCGTCATCTTGCATAAACCCGAACTCACCTTCTTCTTCCGCCTCTCGCTCAACTTTGAGCAACGATCCATCGTTCTCGTCCAAGTCACCGTAATACGCTGGCCCTTGGTTCATGAATTTTTTGTAATAAGATAAAGCCTGATTCTCCTCTTCCTCCTCCTTTTTCCGGCTTTGAAAGAGCTCACGCACGCCTGGCAGATCCTTTGCACGACCAAAGTACCTAATAAGGTGTAAATTTGGTCTAACCGATAAAAATGAAAAAAGTGTCAACATACTTGTAGCCTTTCGTGCCAGGAACCTCCTTCCCATCGTCATCCAGCATAGCTACATTTCTCCTGTAATTTGCACCACCTAGAGCTACAATTTGATTTTCCCAATGTCGTTTTTCGCGTAACAGCTTGTTAATCTCGTCATTCAAATCTCTGACTTCATAATCCGTCAAACCCGCTGCACATACAAGAGTTTAGTCCGAAAAGTTGCATTCAATATACTGAACAACTTACAGTCCTGTATCTTTGACACTTTTCTACTGATCTCTCTTAATATCTCGCCCCTCCAACGCTCGCACTCCCTTAAACTTTTGCAGGCACTCGCCATACGTGGTCGTCGATCAGCACGAGTCCCAAGGCCCAGTTCAGCTGCCTGAGCCTCACGAAACCGGTAAAGCATTGACTGCGCTTTCTCTTCATTTCGCGCCTGGGCAGATATTAACACCACAAAGAAAACTTAACGGAATATCGCGTTCACGCACCATTGTGAATTTGTCAACTTTTTTGGGATGTCAAGGATGTTGTTGATGGCAAAAGGCTTTAATCAATAGATACAAACAATATGTCAATTCAGTACTCTTATGTGTCCAAATAACTATCAACAATGCCATTAACTGAGGCTGATATCGAAGAGGGTACGCTTCTTTTATTTATCTCGAAGTACATCTCATCATCTACGATTGGAAACAGAGGAGCGACACTTCCAGCAGGTTGTAAATGCCTTCAAGAACTATGCGCGTTTCTCAGTAAGTTCTTACGTTATCTTTGATTTCCGTTGCATGTCGTTTACTTACCAAAATAACAGATCTCTGTAAATAACAGACGCAGAAGGGACATTTACAGACTTCCTAAAGCAGATCAAGACATCCTAGACAGTATAGGCTTCAAGAAAAAGGTTGAAGATGCCGATAAGGCCATATTGGCTAATGCGCAGTTCTTAGCGCAGATGGTTGATAATCCTGAGATTTTTGGGAGCGATATTGACAGCGATGGGGGTACCGGGGTCGATGAGCCGTCTGGTTCCAAGAAGCCTCCTTCCGCGTCGGACAGTGCAGGGGGAAAACATTCAGGTTAGTTTTGCTTTCGTTTCAAGGACTTTGGAAGCCGTCTTATCCGCCACCCCAAGCAAATTCCAATGTCATCCCCCCTAGTCATTCCCACTCACACTCACATGGTCATAGTCACGAGCACGTACCCAGACGCGGACAGGATCACCACCACACTCGTGGCGCTACTAGCTCCCAGCCTAGGTCTAGATCAACTGAAAACGACATGGACAAACTCAGGAGCACCCTTAAGCAGTTCGTTCGTGATTGGAGTACAGAGGTCAGTGGCATATATGCTTGAACCATCTGAACTTTACTGAATTGGTTTTTTTTTTTTACAGGGTAAAGAGGAGCGGGATCTTTGCTATCAACCCATGAAGGATGCATTACTCAAGTATTTCTCTCACGTTCCAGAGAGTGAAAGGTACAGATGAGTCGAAAGTACATAATGGGATAACATGCTTGACATACCCATCTGTTCAGGGGAAAATTGCGCGTGCTCGTACCTGGCGCGGGATTGGGACGACTCGCATGGGACGTTGCTGCTCTCGGTATGTCTCATATTTACAACGTTTCCCTTTCTTTCTCTAATGAGATAACTCTAGGCTTCACGTGTCAAGCAAACGAATTCTCGCACTATATGCTCTTAGGCTCATTTTTCATTCTGAACAGGTACATCAACACTTCCACCTCCCGCCTTTCATTTCCAGAACATTGATTTACTAATGTATCCTAATTAAGGACGGATCAAATTGAGAAACATACGTTCTATCCTTATGTGCACAGTTTCTCAAACATACCGGACCGAAATGCTCTACTCCGGCCAATAAAGATTCCAGATGTCCTTCCGTCAGACTTGCCGCGTACTGCCAATTTCTCGCTAGTTGCAGGTGGGGGAGCCGGACATATACATGTCCCGCTCGGCTAACAACTTGGCGGCAGGTGATTTCGAGGAGGTATATGGAGCTCCTGTTATAGACCCTAGCGAGCCCCATGCAGGGTTATGGGATGCCATCCTTACATGTTTCTTCATTGATACGGTCCGTATCTTTCATGTTGCCTTGCCATATACCCCTTCCGCTTACCTTTCTCCATTTGTTCTCAACCCGATTGTGTTGTAGTAGGCCAAGAATGTCGTGAATTACCTTCGCATCATCCACAAGCTCCTAGCGCCTGGTGGCGTATGGGTGAACCTAGGTGAGGAATTTGTCTTGGCTATCAATTTGATATTGACCATGTTCTGTGAATAGGACCTCTTCTTTGGCATTGGGAGCACAATGAGACAAATGAAGTATCGGTAGAGCTCGATTTAGACGAGCTTAAGGCTCTTGTGCGTAAAATGGGGTTCGAGATTTCGGTAAGTGGATATTTCCCGTCACGAAGCACTTCTGGCGGGACTCAACAACACGATATGTAGAACGAACGGACCATTGATACAACATACACGAACAACATTCAATCTATGATTGGATACACCTACCACACTGCATTCTGGACCGCAACCAAAGTTGCTTGATCAGTATCCCATTATCAATCTATCAATCCATTACGCAAGACCAATGACAACTCTCGTTACCTTCCTGTTACAGTACTCATCCCTCTTTTCTCCAAAAACCAAACCGAGTTGAAAAGACGACCCTGGCGGCGATATTTAACACCAAAACCAGATGGAAACCTTCCGAAAACTTCCTTGTGTTCTTTTTGGGGACAGATGGGGCGTACTGTAGTCCATCGAGTCCATGACCATGTGTTTTTCTTTATAGATGATCAAATCTGCCTCGGGGAGGGTTCGTATTTCATATATGCTAGTAATATATACTACATTCATATGCAGCGCGGTTGACTTTGGATATATTTGATACTGGATACTGGTACTGGGAAGATCCCCCCTTTTCTTCCCCCCTCCGAACTGAGTACTACTGAGTACCCTGTGGGTATATGCGGTGGATCTGCAAATTTCAAACGATGGACTGATGTGCATGCGGTCGGTATGCACTAACTATAGTAATAAACGTTGTCAGTGGTGGGATACATAGCCAAAGGATGTGCAAATTTTGGGTCCTTTTTTCTTCATCGGTCCGAAAGCCTTGTGAGAGCACCGGGTCAGTCGTACCATCGAGTTGATGGTCTTGCTTTGCCACCAGGCCTCGTGTATCATTATGGGTATATGTACTGGAAGTTAGGCATGGCACCCTTCTTTATTATAGGTTCCGTGTTATGGTAATCTTGGGTCTTGGGTGGTTCTGAGATGTACAAGGAGAGATCAATGCGGATGTAGTTTGATGGAGGGATCAGTATCAGATTAGATTAGATGGTCCGAGGTGGGAGATCCGGTTGTGTTGCGTGAGGATTATAAAAAAATTTACTGCATCCCCAAGTCCTGGATGGTGGGTTGTTAGCGTATCTCTTCACTAATCTTGGTGGGTTATCATCCCGTTGTGCTCGTTCTGCTGCATTCATCATCATGAGGCGAAGCGTTGTAGAGTACATACGTCGGTTAAACAACAAATCGTATTTCCACCACATGCATCGGTGACATCTTCACGCGGACGCGAAAGTCAGAACCACAGTTTTATGAGAAGAGAGGAGGAGGAAGTACAGTACGGAAATGATTCACGCGGGCCTCGCGTTCCACGACCCTGAGCTGATTGATCTGATAGATTATGTTATGAATAGAATGTACAGTATGTACAATATACTACCAACTCCAACCATGCACATCCAATTTTGTCGAATCACGAGTGGGTCTCTAACAAACACGCGGGTTAGTGAGTGAACGGAGGGACTGATTGGTAGGATCGTCAATGTGAGTTCAGAAGATGCAGATACTCGGCTTCTGTACTTGAACGTACTACTTGGAGTTCGAGGTATACGGTACCGGTGGCGTGAATGTGAGTCACGGATTCACTATAGCAGCAAGGCCGAGGCCATGGCTCACCGACGCGTTCTCTCAAACTCTTCTTTTCCTTCTCCTCTGATACCTCCAGCAATGTCTACCACCGTCATTGTCCGCGATAAACGTGATAATGCCAGTATCAGCAGCAAGATCCTAGGCAAAAGTAAAGATTCACCTAGTAAAGATGAAGACAAAGAAAAAAAAGAGGCAAAAACAAAGCCCCCTTCCGCCGCCATTGGCAAGAGCGTAATCCCAACGACCTCTTCAATCCGCATCCCATTTCGGCCACAAACCAACGACGCGTCTGCCAGTCTGACAATCCAAGACATCTGGATGTACATGGTACTCCTACACGCCAGGAACTGTAAACCCCCTACCATCAGATCCTTCTCCCAGCTCCAACGCGACCCAAACGCGTTTGGAGTGTTCTACGCAAAAGACACACGGAGGCGGCTCGTCTGGCGTCGGTGGCTGCGCGGGGACAGCGACAAAAGGGGGGACCTGAACTTGGTGATGATGCCACACACGTCGCGACCGGGGAAGATGGCGGGGAACAAGCTGCACATCTGGGGCGCGACGTTGATGGATTTTTACAATGTGCAGCGGATCCCGACCATGCCGTATGCGGTGACGTTGTCGAGTGGGAGCAAGCTCGCGGCGTTTATGAGCGTGTTGGAGGAGCTTGAGTATGCGTTTCCTGAGTTGCAATGGAGCAGGAGCGAGCCTGACCCAAAGGAGGTCGAGCCGTACCCTGTGGGTGAGTTAATTCAAGAGCAGGAGATGAGGATTAGGTTGGGGCTTTGTGGCATGTCTGGATTGCCGGGGGATAATCTTGACGGAGATGCACTCGGTGAAGATAAGGACGATAATGGTGTCGGTAAAGAGGAAATAGAACAGAGCATTGAATCTACCATTGTAAGTGACAAAATATTCCATGTGCAGCTTGTATGCAGAAAATTTATGCGATTCAACTAGATCAAAGGCGCATCTTGCATTGATAATGATGCTGGCCAAGAAAAGGATGAAACGAGGACGGACCAAGACAATGAATCACCCATCGTAAGTAGCTCCGTCATTTTGATACAAATTCTTATTCTTTATCTCACTAGGTTCATGATGAGGCATCTCAGCCTGAGGCTCAGCATGAGGATAAGACCGGTGAAAGTAAAGACAAGGGTGAAAATGAAATACAATCACTTATCGTAAGTATCTCATATACTGTATGCACGGGTAGAGACAAGTTTACTTTCCTAGATCAATGACGATGTATTCCGTCCGGATGCTTATCCCGCCCCGTGGCCTCTGTTACCATTCAGCTACAATACCCCCACTCTTCAACAACGTATACCCTTACATCGACTTCCCAAAAACCTCATTGTACACGATCCCTGGGATTTGCTCTCTGTGCCTACACAAAACCAGGACGACGATTATTCTTACAACGAGACTAGGACTAAGGAAGATATTGTTGCTGGCTGGGCCAAGAAGAGAGACATTGTGCACAAATACAATCTCATGTTATTCACCGCTGGCCGGAGGCGATTGGAGAAGCAAAAACAAGAAGAGGAGTTGTGCAAGGGATTGGAGAGACAGAAGAGAAGGAAGGGTTTGATCATACCAGATGTTGACAAGTTTGCGGAGCCGTTTGATGGGTTTGTAGTCCAACCGACGAGTTGGACTCTACATACCCCCGTCGAACCGCCTATATACGTGGTGCATGACCCTCCGCCAGAGCCAAAACCGGTAGAAGTGGCGCACCTGTATATGGATCCAAGTCACGTCAACGGGTGGGGTAACCATTCGATGGTGTTGAATACTGAGCTGGAGGCACCACGATCACTGTTTGTTCCTGATATTCTGTGTTACAAGTGCGTGATGGAGGACGTGAAGAAGACGTTGATTGAGCAAGATGGGGAAGATGGATCGAGAAAAGACAAGCGATGGATGGTTAAGAGCGGTGTGTGGCGTTCGGAGGAGGTGAGGGAACCTGTAGATCTGGCATATGTGTTGCAAGGTGAGGAAAGGGCAAGAGGGTTCGTCGCCACGCGTCGTCATGAAGGGATCGTATACACTGGGGTTGTAAGGCCGATCGGGACGAATGTGGGGTGGCAGAATCCTGAAAGGGGACCGTACTGTGAGCATGTAATGGAGCAGTTACATGCAGAGAAAGGAAAGGGTGAGGATAAGGGGAATACAGCTACAGCTCCGGCCCCACACCCGCTCACGGCAAAGGTGCAGCTTGTAGCGAAGCTGTCGAAGCAGTCAGACCGACACTTGGAGCGCGAGGCACTGAATTACCAGGAGTTCCCGGAACACTTTTATGAGCATTGGACGGGGTATAACGTCGTTGAACCGTTGCATCATCCTGTGCCTGTTGGGGCACTCATACCGCAGTTTTATGGGTATTATACCCCTGAAGAGGTGCTGGAGGAAAAGATAGTGGAAGACAATGTGAAGATGGCGTCTAATGGAGGGAGAAGTTCTAGTGGTGAAGAAAGTGAGGAGGAGGAGGAAGAGGAGGAGGAGGAAAGGCCGTATAGGAGCCCAATCTTGTTGTTGGAGAATTGTGGGAAGCAGATCGTGTTGGATACCTTGACGGTTGATGATAAGTATGTGTTCTATCTCTCTTTCTCGCTTCAAGCTTATGACTTTGGTGATATTATTTTGCCTTAGGTGTGAATGTGCATCTCTATTTTACCGGCTCCACCATGCAGGATACCTACACCACTCGACCTGGGAACGGAACGTACTTATCCAACCTTGTCCTTTAGATGTACCACCTATCTTACGGGGTACCAAAGAGTACACAGATGACAAGAGGAAAAAGGCCTGTCGATTGATTGATTTTGGGCGGACGGTGAAGATTAATCGGTATGGAGCGAGAGCGATTGAAGAGTTTGAAGTAAATAATATGTTGAAGGCGTTGTTTTGATGTTTTGATGTTTTTGCTGTTAACATGTTTCGACTGTGTTGTTTTTTGTTTTTTTTATTATTATTTTAAAATTTTTTACTTGCTGTGTTTTTGCTGTAAAAGTTGAAGGAAATTACATGTAATACTGTTGCATTGGAAACACGGTGACGCGGAAAAGAACGCGTCTGAAAATAAAGTCGAGACTTGTTGACCCACTAATCCATTCAGTCACGAAGTATTCTACCTCCATCGCATTGAGATTTATCAAAGCTAGACTGGGTCGGGGCGACGCTGGGCTACAAGCCGCCCACTAAATGTGAGTGTATATATATATATATATATATATGCGCCTAGTGTTCAACCAAAAACCTGAAATCAGCAATCACAGCGAACTACCTACGTTCGATTACAGTAATAGTCAAATTATAACCCATCCGCTTCTTTTCTTTGGCCGGCATGTCCTCGACATCCTCCAGCACCCCAAAGGAAGCCAATAATGAAGCCAATGAAACAGAACGCAGTCGTCTCCACCCCAATATTCGCAAAAACCCAAATAACCCCAACACGCCATTAACAATCCAAGATCTCTAACCTCCACCTAATCCTGACACAATTCACGCCAAAGCACACGCCTAGGCAAAGATTGCGGGGGAAAGTAGACTCGAGATTTGGGGGCGCGACGCTGTTCAGTTTTTTTACAATGTGAATCGGTTTAGTGCAAAAAAAGTTTGAGGCGTCATGACGAGGATGAGCGTGTCAAAAGCTCGAAGCATTCATGGCTGCGCATGGGTGAAATTGAACATGCTTTACAGCAGCTACTGTGGGCTCGGAACGAGCCTGATCCGCGAGAGATTGAACCATATTCTATAAGCGAATTAGTCCAGGAGCAAGAGATGAGAATTAGGCTGGGGTTTTGTGGCGTGTCTGGAAAGGCCTGGGGTTGGTAAGAATAATGATTTACCAACGGCGAAGGATGAATTGCACGTCGTAAACGGTTGATTTGTTACCTTCATTTCGAACCTCACATTTCCTTAACTGTGGGACGACCAGGGTGACATGTTTCGTGCTGAGGCCTATCCCGCTCCGTTTGCCGCTTCTTCCCTTCAGTAACGTGGCACCTGACCTCCAAAATCGCATACCCTTGTATAGACTTCCCCAAAAAGTTAATCTTGCACGATCCCTGGCATGTGCTCGCAGTGCAGTGGAACCATACATGAAAGGCGATTCCGGTAGCTATTACAGCTTTGATACCAACTCGAAAAAGACAGAGAGAGCGAGACGCCCGATGAATATGATTGGAGTGAAACTAAGGACGTTACACTTGTGTACAACCTTACGTTGACTGCTGCTGGCCAAGAGCGGATGGAGGCTCAAAGACGTCGTGATGAAGAACGTAAGCTGCTAGAAAAGGAGAAAGAAGAGAAAGGGTTTGATAATCCCCTGATATTGACAGGTTTCGCGCGGAGCCGTTTGATGGGTTTGTTGTACCCCTGATGAAGGACGATTTCTATGAACCGGTCGAACCGCCTATACATGTCATACAAGACCCTCCTCCTGAACCCAAGTCCGTAGAAGTGGCGCATCAATACATCGATCCAGACCATATTAATGGGTGGGGCAACCATTCAATAGTGTTGAATGCTGTAACCCGAGGGCCGCAGTCACTGCTTGTGGATGATATTCTCTGTTATGACTGCGTAATGGCAGACGTGACAAAGGCGCCTGAAAAGCGGGGTTTGGCGACCTGCAGAAGGAAGGCAGCCTTTTCTCTGGAGGCACTTTATGTTTGCGGAGGAAGAGATTCGTGGTTCATATCTCTGCAGACCTAATCCGCCACATTGGGCGAATTGTGGTCCTGTGAGGCCAATCAGGACGAAGGTTGAATGGCAGAATCTCGAGAGGTCCATATTACAAGCATGTGATGAAGAGACTACACCAAAGGGAGCAATCCAGTACTACACCAGCTTTATACCCACTCACAGGGAAGGTGGCAGTCATAGCGAAGCTGTTCAAAGGAGAACGACTTGCATCTAGAGCACGAGGCGGAAAATTACCAGGTTTTTCCCCAGCACTTTTATGAGCATTGGTTTGGGTTGATCCTATCCATCACCCTGTGCCAATTGGGGCATTTATATCTCAATTTTATGGGTATTATACGCCTGAGGAGCTAGTGAAAGACGAGAAAGACGGAGACGCCTATGAGAGCCCGATTTTGTTGATGGAGCACTGTGGATTGCAGACATAGTTACCTCGATCTTTTTTTCTTTTGTTATGATAACTCACTGCTCTTTTCTACCTAGGAGTGAATGTGCATCACTATTCAACCGGTTTCACCATGCCGGGTATTCACACCACTCTACTTGGGCTCGGCCAAGAGGGACCTTTGGATCTACCACTAGTGTTGCGGGCTAATACTGGAGAGTTTACGGAGGATGGACGAAAGCCCAGTTGCTACAGTAGGTACTCTTGTCTGTACTCGACCGTGCGAAAGTAGATAAATACATACAAATAACGCGATGCTCTGTGACCCTGATCCAACTATATAGCGCAGATCTCAGCAGCGCATATATCCATCACGCTGATTCACACCCCAACTATTAACATTTAGTCTGAAATCAGCAGCGTTCACATTAATCTCCTATTCTTGTCCCATTTGATTGCCTTCCTCGCATATATTTGATATCCACAATCGCCATTATGAGCAAAGCCAGCAGCAGCAGCAGCAGCACTAAGGAAGATGAACTCAAAAAACTAGAAGAAAGACTTCGTCGAGGCCTCCGTCCCACCGCTTTAGGGAACGAATTCAAGCGCAACCCACCACTGACAGTCAAAGACCTCCAACTCCGTGTCATCCTACAAAACGCAGATCCCAAACGTCGAATTCCATCCATCCTCTCGCACTCCCAGCTTGACGCCTCCCCTGCATACCATGCCCGCTATCATTCCAAAGACACACACAGGCGGCTTGTCTGGCTCCAGTGGCCACGCAACCCAAACGGGCTCACACTCCTGCCTCAACTCACACGTCCTGGAAAGATGGCAGGGAACGAGCTACAGCTTTGGGGCTCGACGTTGCTTAGTTTTTATTTTGTGTATCGATCGCCTGGGATGATGCACCTCATGACCAGGTCGAGTGCAACCAAGCTTTCAGCGTTTACGAGTGCGCATGATGAGGTTCAGTTTGCTCAGACGGAGCTGCAGTGGGCTCGGCGGGAGCCTGATCCGCATCGGATTGAACCCTATTCGGTGGCTGAGCTGATTCGGGATCAGGAATTGAGGATTAGAATGGGGCTTTGTGGTACAACTGGACGACCTGGTGATGAACTTACCGACGATCCAGTCGAGGGGAAGGATGAGAGCGAGGGTCACAGTCAGAATGATGAAACACGGGATGAAAATGAGAACGTGACAAAAGAGAAATCACCCAACGTAAATTGGTTTATTTTGGTTTCAGATATGCATTCAATTGATTTGATTTTAGAAGGTGGAAGATGTGTTTCGCGCAGATGCATATCCTGCCCCATGGCCTATGGTTCCCTTCAGTTACCGAGCACCTAAATTACAAAAACGCTTGCCCTTATATATGCTGCCAAAAAAACTTGTAGTGCATGATCCATGGGATTTGCTTGCCGTGCACTCTTCCAGATTCTACGAAGGGCTAAGGGATGAGGCTGATTGGACTACAATGGAAGACATTACGCATGTATACAATCTTACGTTGTCTGCGGCTGGCCAAGAGCGGATGAAAGAGCAAAAACGCCATGACGCAGAACACATATTGCTAGAGAGGAAGAAGAAGAGAAAGGGCCTTATTATACCGGATGTTGACAAGTTGGAAGAGCCATATGACGGGTTTGTTGTACCCCCGATGACTGATGATTTTCATACCCCTGTTGAACCACCCATCTATGTGATACATGATCCTCCCCCCGAACCCAAGTCACCGGAGGTGGCGCATCTATATATTGATCCAGGCCTTATAAGCGGATGGGGGAATCATTCGATGGTGCTGTATGCTGAACTGGAGGTGTCACGGTCATTGCTTGTTCCTGACATTCTCTGCTATGAGTGCGTGATGGAGGACGTGAGAAAAACGATCATTGCACTGGATGGGGAAGACGGGTCTCGGAAAAGTAAGCAGTGGAAAACGAAGAGTGGAGTATGGCGTGCAGCAGAAGGAAGGCAGCCTACGCTTTGGATGCATTCTATGTTCCCTGAAGATGGGGATGTAGAGTCATATATGTCTCGACCTAACCCACCACATTGGAGGTATGTTGGGCCTGTAAGGCCAATCAGAACGAGTGTAGGCTGGCAGAACCTTGAAAGAGGACCGTATTGTGAGCATGTGGCTTCAAGGCTATCGGTAGAGAAAGGAAAAGAGCAGAGTGATACTTCATCTACACCAGCTCTGCATCCACTTACGGCAAAGGTGTCAGTCGTGGCAAAGTTGTCAAAGCAGCAAGATTTGCATCTGGAGCGCGAGGCAAGCAACTATCAAATATTTCCTGAACATTTATTTGAACATTGGTCTGGGTATAACCTCGTTGAACCGCTGCATCACCCTGTGCCAATTGGGCCGATTTTGCCTCAGTTTTATGGGTATTATACACCCGACAAAGGGGAGAACAAAAGGTCATACAGGAGTCCGATTTTGTTAATGGAGTATTGTGGGCGGCAGATCGAAAGAGAGATAATGCGGGTGGATGATAAGTGCGTTTTTATCTCTATACAAAGCACCAAAAAAAAAAAAATTGTAACTCACTGCTTTCTCCTTTAGGGCTGAATGTGCATCACTATTTTACCGACTACACCACGCCGGGTACTTGCACCATTCTACGTGGGAGCGGAATATACTCGTTCAAGAAGGGCCTTTAGATTTGCCACCTGTATTGCGGGGTACAGAGGAGTTTACAGAGGATGGACGGGAGCTGAGTTTTCGGCTGATTGATTTTGGGCGGTCGGTGGAGATTGATAAACCGCTGTCGAGGGCGGAGGAGGAATGGGAGGTGACCAAATTGACGGGTACGTCCATCGAGTTTGTTGACTGATGGTGTGCTCCGAGTTATATTTGTATCATCTGTCTGCTTGTTGCAATCGTTTGGCTCTTGTGTAGCTGTTGACTGATCCCCCCCCCCACTTTTGCTCTTTTTCACATTCATTTGTTTTTAGATTGCACAAGTGTATAATACAATGTAGTGTAGTGTAGCGCGTGTTTGTCACGTCCGAGTAATAGATATTATTGATGCCATGCGTGACGATGAGAAGGACGCTAAGCCCTGATCCAATATCGTTGAGGGCGGAATCATCATCGGAGGGTTGGCTCAGATGATGGGGAACTTTCCCTGGCAGTCACTGTTGGTGCCGTTTGTGACGGATCAATCATATCTGGCGTCATTTTATGACGATCAGATTCATACAAGGAAAAAAATAAATAAGTAAAAAAAAAAAAATAGAATAAAATAAAATAAACCGGAAATAATCACTTCGAACGCACACACAACGATGATATGATGATGAAACGCCACTTGTGAGTTAAAGTGGACCGTTTTCCGGTACCCCGCGATACAACTTCTTTTTTGTTTTTGTTTTTGTTTGATTGTTTCAGTGCCAGTTACGATTGTAGTCATTCTTCCAAAAAGCAGGAAAAAAAAGACTCTTTGACGGACGATGTGGCTGACTCTGCCAAGTTTCAACCAAGAAAGCAAAGGTGGGCAAACCGACGTGGATAGGGGAAGGAGGAGAACCCAACCAGACATGCAAGTGAGTATATATGCGTCCTATCATTTTAGCAAATTCACAAGTTGTCCCCCCTTCTCTTTTCTCTTTCTCCTCCATTTACGTTTCATCATCCCAGTAAAGTAGACATTAACACCTACCAATGCCAAGCGACATGATGTTCAAAGAAAAAGAGCGAGTAAAAGCTCATAAAGACCCTCAAAGGTGGACGCCGACCTGCCGCTAGCGAGACCCTATACAGGTACGACCCACCACTCACAATCAAACACCTGCACCTCCGTCAAGCTCTCCAAAGAGCCGAAGGCCACAAGAACCCATCCATCACCTCCCTTTCCCAACTTACCCTACCCCCCCGTCGCTGCACGAGCCATTTTCCACTCCAAAGACACACGCAGGCGGTTCATCATCTCGGCGGAGTGGCAACAGGACCCACTAGGGGCACGTCTTTTTACCATTCCACATGCACCAAGGCAAAAATGGCGGGTAACTTGCTCCGGGATTGGGGTGCGACACTGTTTAGCTTTTATCGCGTCTGTCGATCTGGTGGGCTTGGGTTCTCCACATTTTACCTGAGCGCCACCCATCTCGGGGCATCCATGAGCGCACACGATGAGACAGAATTTTGCTGCATAGGAGCTGCAGTGGGCCCGGGCTGAGCCTGATCCGCGTGAGATCAAGCCGTACCCAGTAGGCGAGTTGATCCAGGAAAAAGAGTCAAAGATTCGGTCACGGCTTTGTGTGGCGTGTCTGGAAAACCTGCTAGCAGTCTTGTTGATGACTCCACAGAGCAAGACGACCCGATGAATAATCAAGTACAGGATCGAAGTCACAACACACTAGCGCAGGAGGAATTGGCTGATGTAATTTGCTTTTATTCCGTTTTTCGAAAGCATATATTTTGTTGATTTTGATTTTAAAAGAACATGGACGATGTGTTTCACACAGAGGAATATCCTGCGCCGTGGACCCTGGTTCCATTCAGTTTACAAGGCGCCTAACCTTCAAAATCGTCTACCGCTCCGCAGTCTGCCCAAAAAACTCATCGTACACGATCCACGGAACGTGCTCGCTGTACACCCACTCCGATCCTACAAAGAATTACATGAGGTTGACTGGACAAACACAAAAGACGTTACACACGTTTACAACATGACACTGTCCGCTGACGGCCGGGAACGGATAGAGGAGCAAAGTCGTCGTGACAAGGAACAGAAAGTCTTAGAACGGGAGAAGAAAAGAAAAGGATTGATCATTCAAGATATTGACCAGTTCGAGGGCCCATTTGATGGTTCCGTTGTACCACCCATGACTGGGAATTTACACTCTCCGGTCGAGCCGCCTATCTTTGTGGTACACGATCCTCCGCCTGAGCTAAAGGTAGTAGAGGTGGCGCACCTATATATTGATCCAGGCCAGGTCAAGGGGAGGGGCAATCATTCAATGGTGCTATGTGTTGAACTAGAGGTGCCACGATCATTACTCGTACCCGATATCCTTTGTTATGAATGCGTGATGAAGGATGTGAAAAAGACGATTATCGAACGGGATGGAGAAGATGGATCTCGGAAAGACATAAAGTGGAAGATGAAGAGTGGGGTACGGCGTGAGGCAGAAGGGCGACAGCCTGTGATATGGAGGAACGCAATGTTTCCGGTGGACGAGCACGAAGTAGAGTGGTACATTTCTCAACCCCCTGCACCACGTTGGTCATATCGTAGGCCTGTGAGACCAATCAGGACAAACGTAGGCTGGCAGAACCTTGAGAGGGGACCATATTGCGGGCATGTGACGAAAAGGCTACACGTTGAAAAAGGAAGCGAGTGGTCCAATAAGCCACCTCCACCAGCTCCACATCCACCCATAGCGAGGGTGTCACTCGCGGCGAAGCCGTCAAAAATGTGGGACCCTCAACTGGAGCATGAGGCAAGGAATTATCAATCCTTCCCTGAATACTTTTATGAGCATTGGTCGGGGTATAATGTGGTTGGACCACAGGATGATCCTGTTCCAGTTGGGGCGCTGGTCCCCCAGTTTTATGGATTTTATACACCTGAAGGAATGGTGGACAACGAGGTATGGGACAGATCATCGTATCTGAGTCTGATCATGCTATTACTAGTAGAAAACTGTGTTTGGCAGATGAAAAAGGATAAAATGTCGGTGGATGAAAAGTATCATTATTCCCCCGTTTTTCGCTATTTATTTTTTAATGACTTACTTACCTCTCTTTTTTTCTGCTTTCTTCTCAGGAGCGAATGTGCATCACCTTTCCACTGATTTCACCAGGCAGGATACTTGCACTGTTCTGTTGCGGAGTGGAATGTACTCTACTTGGGTGGGCCCTTTGGATTTGCCACCTGTGTTGCGGGCCACAGGGGAGTTTACAGAGGATGGAAGCGACTGTGCTACCGACTGACTGATTTTGGACGGTCTGAGAAGGGTACTAGCTTCCTGTCAAAGGCGGAGGAAGAGCGACTAGTGGTCGAGTTGGTGGGTACTCACTGGACTTGAAGTTTGATCTGTCCTTGCGTTCTTATCCTTTGTTTCGTCTCGTTGTAACGCTCCTCTTTTTTTCTGACCTTAATCCCTCTTCTTAAATCCATTGTGTTCTGGGTGTGAGTGTAAAGTAGGACTGTATTTGTGACTCGATGCTGTATCATAGTTTTTTCCTGACTTGTAGTTGTAGTTATATTTGTACTTGTTATGCAGTATGGGTGTCGTGTAAACATGGATTGTTCGTTGATCGCACCGATCACAAAGGTCAATATGGTTGATCAACAAAGTGTCTCCACCGCGCTGGCAAGTAATATGCAAATGTTATTTGATATCAAAGTCTACTCTAATATAACATGTACTAATCTGTCAGATACAAAAAAGAGATGTATGTATGTGTCTACCTATATTCATAATTTACTGATCTAATTGATCTAAAAATGCATCAGTTCAATCGCAGCTAGCTTAAGGCTACTACTGCTATACGACATGTATAATTCAATAGAAAGAGAATCAAAGAAAATAATAGGGAGTGTGTTATCTGTCCGCATTTACCTTTCTGTTTGATTTTAACCATTCTTCTTACCATTAGCTTCGACGTTGGACAGGCAAGAGGGGTCTCATCCCTGTATCTGCAAACCAAAAAGTCAGACACGCGATTAAGAGAATGGCAGAAAAAAGGAACGAACATTACGAGCAGCAACATCAACTTGTTCATTAAACTCCTCCCATCGCTTCTCGAACGCATGCAGAATCTCAGTCACCAACTCTTTATCATGCTTGACCACCGGGACTCCTTTCCAGTACCCTTTTCTTGGACCCGCCGCCTCCTTCTGCTCCTCCACTGGTACACAGCTGGTGGTACTACTGTTTGCCTGCGCTGTAGGGAGATAACGTTGGCGAAGCACTTCTCCGACAGTGTCCGCGAACCAATAGCAATTCCAAGAGACAAGGTTATACCTTGGGTGCGCTTCACTCACGGTGCGGACAAACACCACGAGCTGGGGTAAAGTTGGGAAGCTCCCTTTACTAAACCTTAGAGTATCCACGAGGTAGTCGGTCGATTTGGTTGTTGGAACGTGGGTCATCTTGACGCGATCCAGCGCGTCGTTCACAAGTATTTGGAGCAAATTCTGGGCACTGGACATCCTCTCTATGCGAAGGAACACGTTACTAGTGTTCTTTCCTTCTGATTCATCTTGCTCGTTGGGATTGACAGGTCCCTCCGCCTTCGCAACGAGAAACTCGTGCTGGGAGTTTCTCTCCTTCTTATACGTGCACAGCTCGACGATATGCCACCGGTCCTGCCTTACGTCCCGCGTAAGGGGGGATGTGTAGAAGGCGCGGAGGTTGTCACAGAACGTATCAATGACTGCTGGTAATCCAGCAAATTCCGCATTATATGGGATGGTAGTCGCAGCAGCAGACTGTGCCATCTAGCTTATTTCGAGGAAACGAGAGAGAGCGAGAAATATAGAGGAGAGAAATAGTTTGCGTTGTCCTGTGGCATCCATAGACAGAGAGAAGGAACTGATTTTATTGCATTTCCTGTCTGCAACGCTTGTACCCACAATTAGGACCTGCGCAACAGTGGATCTACTGTGGATAATGTGGAATGTGTCAAGTCAAAGCGAGAAACAATTTGACCACATTTGACGCAACGGTATCGTATAGACGAGCAGTTTTCCCATATCCTACATTCGAAGAAAGAAACGTAGTGAAACTTGGCTTGCGAAACCGGCCAGTAGCACGCCATTGGAGGATAGACGAGGAGCACTTGAAGGATCGATTTCAGGCTTTTGAGAACGACAAGCAAGTGCATGCCGGGTCGTCTGAGATTGAAAAATGGCAACCAAGTGAGGAAAATAAAACAAGTCCTTCCATATTGGCATGCACTCGCAGTAGAACAATGGTGAACCGCTTGATATCCACAGAGTTTCGGAGTTTGAAGCAACTTACATGTTGGTTGATGTATATCTTCACGTAAGTTCGAAATCAATAAGTACCAACGTGTGAAAACACGTCGCGGAGCGAGACAACCACCCCAGGCAAAAACTACAGCCTTCGTCGTTGACATTACTCAAGGTCTGATGTGTAATTTCAACCATAACGAAGCTCTCTGGTGGTCGAGGAGAAAAACATCAGTAGGTTAGCCAGCACAGGTACTGGGGCAGTGACAATACAGTTACTACCGCTTGATATACTCGGCCAGTCGGCATCTCCAGTATCAAATTTTACCTGCACCATCGTGTTTATGCAGAGACTTGACCGAGTCAGAGAATCTGGAGACACAATGAGCATCGAAGCCCTCGCCGATACCCTATCTTTCGCCCCCAAAGACAAGTAAAGAAGATAATGCCTAGTATGCCGCATTGTTCACAATTAGCATCCCAAGAAAGCAGATTATAATCCGCATTGACATCATCGAAAGGCTGAAGGTAACACGCAAGGCTGATGCAAAAAGGAGCTCAGGCCTTAGTAGAGGATACGACATTATAGCTGATAAGGAGTACCTGTGGGTTCGAGGAACGGCAACGAGCCCATGCACCAGGAGACTAGGTAGGCATTGTCGCCAAAATCAACTGACTGCCATTAATCTTAAATTCCTTCTGCTTGCAGACATATGCGGGGGGAAACAGAAGCACTTGTGTAATAGTTGGAAAGCCAATGACAGATGGAGAAGGGCGAGGAGTTAGCTTGTAGGAGAAGCAATCTTATTACCCATCAGCATCTGACGATCGAGAAAAGGTCTCCAGGATCCGTCCAGTCATGCAGCATTAGTCTCGAGCAAGCCCTCCGCGCGCCCTACCCCGACGCATAGTAGTCAGATGCGTTTGTTCGTTTGTTCCACGTTGTGCTCTTTTCCCCAGAACGGCGCTCTGCAACAGGATGGAGAAACAACAGCCACATAACTGTGTCATCTTGTCGCTGCATGTCATGCCTGACCTCCTAGGGAAGAATAGCTTGCAGGATACGGGTACACGAAACCACAAGCTCGGAGTTCCCCCGTTTTCATTCCCATCTACTTCTTAGCACTTGCGCTCCTTACTCTGAGAACTTTCAGCCTTCGTCAGTTCCAAGGTAGTCTCCCCTGTGGTTAAGGATTCTTTTCGTTTCCAGGCAAAAAAAAAAAAAAAAAAAAACAGACAGAGCAAGCCCAGCTACGTATTGCAGCGCTAGAAATCCCCAGGACAGAATGAAGATGATCAAAAGTCGTCCAGGCACTTTTTCAGATTTGAGGCCAATGCTGGCAATAGCCAAGAAATGGACCTTTTGACTCGGGATTTTAACTAGCTCCTGAGAGGTCAACCCTGATGCTACCACATTGGAGATACACTTTGCTACAGACAGATGCCTTGTCGGGTGTACGCGGTTGAGGTGTGCGCGTCGGTTTGATACATGTGTTGCCCTTCTACGACGATGCGCTATGCACCAACCGGGGTCAGACGGGGAGGAATAAAGATAGGAGCTCACATGTTTGTCATTGTTTGTACAGTATCACATTTATCAGCCGCAAGTTATTTCTTCCTCGCGAATATTGGATATTGGAGTATTTTTTCTTTTGCCAAGCTAATCAAAGAGTGGCACGAAGACCTGGAATAAGATGCCATCTTATGATCATTTGTTTTCTTTGAAGTTCATCTGAAAACACTACCACTACATTGCCACAATCCTTTATATTTTTCTCTCCACAATCTAATCTAGCCAGACTCGGGCGGGGCTTTTTTTTTTTTTTTTTTTTAGCTTTTCAATCAACACCAACCAACCAACCTCACACTCCCATCAATTTCCAAAGTCCCTAACCTTCCAACACCCTTCCCCTACTCACAACTCACCACACCACATCAATCAATAAAAAAAACCCTCCCACTGCCCAAATCATGATTTACCCACTCCCTGTTTCTGACTCCTCATCTCATTTTTCATCTTCCTCAGTCGATAACTCTCCTTGATCCCAAACCCATTCCTAAATATCATCTTGACTTCCTCCAAACTAAGACCCGCCGTTTCGGGGAAGCACGCAAGGACAAACAACCACCCGAGGAAGCACAGGCCGGCGTAGAATCCAAACGCGCCGGCGGGTGTGATTCTGTCCATGAGAGAGAGGTAGGTCGACCCGATTAGCAGGTTCCCCGCCCAGTTGGTCGCGGTGGCGAGGGAGGTGCCGATACCACGTACTGTTTTGCGGAGAGTGTGGAAGGGGGGGGTTCAGTATCTGCAAGAATAAAAGTTTTTGGATAACCATACCTTCGAGACCAAATAGTTCACCCTGTTGCCAGGGTACGTTTCCGAGTCCGGTAGCATAGGAAGCTACAAACACAATCATAGATGCCAAAACTATTCCAGACCAAGCGGGCGAGTAATGGGTTCCATCCACTAAAATGTTTCCAGTCTTCATCGTTAGGACTTATTAAAATGGGATATCATGTGAGTATATGATAAGAAAAAAAAAGCGAGAGAACAGCGCACAATGGAAAGCAATACTCGCAACAACAAGACCGACAACCATACCAGGAGCGCTCCAAATCATAATACGCCTCCTTCCAATCTTATCAATGGTCGCAAGCGCAACGAGCGTAAAGATAAAGTTGGTTCCCGAAATGATGAGACCAACCGCGGTAGGCTGGTCAAACCCAATTTCTTTGAAAAGTGTTGCAGAGTAGTACATGAGAGTGTTGAATCCACAAAGTTGTTGGAATGCTTGCATTCCACATCCAACAACTAAATTCGTTAGATAGCGATACAGTGGGCAGAAAAGGAATAAAACGCACTCAATGCACGTCTATTAACACCATCATAAATCATAGAATTCATACGTTGGAAGAAGGTTGTGTTATTTGTGATGTCAATGCTCTGCTGGACAGCGGCTTGCAGTACTTTGAGCTAACAGACGCCCGCCATACCACGTCATCTACAACTGTACACCCAAAAAATTGAAACAACATCCACCTTGAGGTCAATATCCTCTTGTCTAGCATGCGCATATATCTTGCCCATAACCTGACGCGCAGCCTCAACATTTCCTTTCCGGATCAAGATACGCGCTATGTAAGGTTTAGCCCCACATATGAATGTGAGAAACGCAACGCCCGGGAACAGATGAGGAATTGCGGTAGATTCGGAATAATGACCCAGTCAGCTGACCCGTACAGATGGGTTAAAGCAAAAGCGGACACGTACGGCTTTCAGGCAGGAAGAAGAGGAAGAAAATCTGCAGACCGGCTGGTACGGCCCCGAGACCGACCATCCACCTCCACCCACCATGCACCTTGAAGAAGCCCGCACCAATACCGTACGCTATCACCTGACCCAATGTGATCATCACAACGCTAACAATTACGCGATGTGAGAAAAATGAACGGGTAACTTACGGAGAAGAAAAAGAAAAAGGCTGATCAAATATCAAATTAACTCACTTGAGCACCACCATGCGGCCTCTGAGTCTTGTGGGCGACAGTTCTTGGATATACAACGGGGCAATACATGCCGCAAGACCAACGCCAATACCAATCAAGAATCTTCCACCAATCTAATGTGGGGATAAGGCGTGGGGGTGGGGGGGAAGAAACCAACCCAACACAACAGCGCAATTCAGTTTTATTTCTGTCCTGATTCTTTTGTTTAATTTTAGTATAGTAACGAAATACATACCATGCTCCACACGGTATGACACACTGCCTGTCCAATTGCACCTCCTATGAATATGACATCGGCGACGCCCAGCACGAGACGTCTACCAGTCCAATCTGAGAGTATACCTGCGACTAGGCCTCCGAAAAGTGCACCCAGCGTTGTTGATGAGGTTATGAATTCCTATATGGTTTCGAGTCAGTATCACGGACTCGGATGTAGTTCTGAAGACTTTCAGACACTTTATACCTTTTGCCCACTTGATAACTCTGCAGGTCCCAGGTCCGAGCCAATCGTAACCAAAGCTCCAGAGACAACGCCAGTATCATAACCTACAAACCCCCACCCATAAATTTCCATAGGCACACACGCATATAACATCAAACCATTCACACACCAAACAACAACCCCGATATCGTCGAGCACACGACCAGAATCCAAACAAACCAAGTCGTCCTTTCCTCGCCTTCAGCTACAACAGCTAATTCATCGATTTCGCCGCTCTGGTAAGGGATCTCGTCCACTTCGCTAGAGGCACGTTGAGGTTGGGACTGCTTCTCATCAAAGGAAGGCATCACTGAACGGATAATAAATCAATGTGCAGGTGTGAGGGAAGAGGCACAAAGGAAGAGCAGAGCATGGATTCTTTGAGCTTAAAAGAATAACCCAGGGGGGAGTGGGGGGCTGATTCTTGATGGATGAAGGACACAACGCACTGTTCTAGGAAGGTTGAGTCCCACGCATGTGGCTAAGCGGAGCGCACCATGAGGTGAGTTGGTGATTGACCCAGTCGGATGCACCTCACAAGTGGAAAAAAAAAATTTGATGAAACAAATCTTTAAAAAAAGTAAACAAAAAAAATACCAAGATAGAGCAAGGAGTAGATTACATAAGAGTACATTCTGAAATATCAACAAGTGTTCAATTCAAGGAACGTAGACGATGAGGAGAACATGAACGACGAGCTTTTCGAGTTCGCCTTGGGAGACAAAGTAGACACGCTCTCGTCCGGCCGTTTCGCCTAATACGGAAACCTCCGCTTCGGATAGCGGAATTGCCCCGCTCTCCTCAACCCTTGCCCGCAAATTCGCCACCTCCTCGTCATCTGCATCCCCGTACACGCTGAACGCACCCCTCATAGGCGGCTGATTATGCGGTCTATGAGCCACGGAGAACGGCATGCTCCCAGGGAATGCGGGCTTTGACTGTATGTCGTCACCATACAATTCCACCATGCGGTCCACAGGCCAAATATAGCCACCAGCTGTATACTGCAGTTCAGGACTGAGCTTGTAGAGCTTCAGTGAATGGTATAACAACGCATCTCCGCCCCTCAGCTAAAAGAAAAAGTTCAAATTCTCAACTCCAACACCACAAATAAATTAAATTCACCTTCGGAACCAACGAATCTGCGACCACCTCTGATGGGTTGATGCCATAGTTATGGGTAAGATAAAACCCAATCTTCCTCCCACGCGAAAGATTCAGTATCGGAGATATGAGGTCCAAAAAGTTGTCGCTGGGCTCCATAATACTGGCCGATGCATATGTCCTGATATGCAACCCATAGGAAATGATCATCCTACACCCCTTTGTGACCGTCTCCACTTCATAATCGCACTCATTCAAAAACCCAACCCACTCGATATCCCCCGGCTTTCCCCCTCTTCCATGGTACTTCTCCATCCTCCCATCTTCACTATGCACCACAAGCGCCCCACCCCTAAACCTCACCGGTAGTGTCACCACCACCGTCGCAACCCGCCCATCGCTCCTCAACATCCGTGGCTGTACTCCCATCCTGCTACCGCTCACCACCACTTCCAACTTATCCCTCACCGCAACCAGGTATTTCTCCGGTTCAAGATCCTGGAACAACCCTCCACGTACTGCATCTAGAATCGGATGGCTCGCGATGTCCAGTGAGGCAGTGAGCGGCAGGTTGGGTGGGTAGAACAACGACTCCCGGTCCGTGTAATCATTTGCATCATTCGTCTGGTGCGACCTACACGCTGCGACTAGCACATCCAGCGCAGGCGGCGCCCCATACTCCAAATCCACCGGGAAATCCAACGCGTGCGTTATCCCGCTCTACACCCATCAAAAAAGAAAGCCATCAAAAAAAAAGTCAGAAAAACAAATGAGCTTATATAGCCCCACCCACCTTGGATCTAAAGAACAACACCAACTCATTCACCTCCACCGGGATCTTGCCACTGATACTAAACGGCCTCTCCCTAGCCAACAACAACCTCGCCACGCTCTCCCTATACACCGCCTCCTCTTCCGCATACACCCCCCCGCGCTCATGCGATCCCGATCTCCTCCGTCTTGAACGCTCAATCTGGAAATCACTCACGCTCGCCGATCGCCTGAACCCCGCTGCACTACTCGAGTACTCCGACCCTGGAATAACACCACCAGTAGTCGACGATAACGTGGGCGAGGCGATCCGGCTTCTAGGTGTCATCGGCACACCCGCGCTCGATAGTGGTGAGATCATTTGTTCTTTTGTGTGTGTGTGTGTGTGGTGTGTAGTGTGTAGTATGCGGGTTATCTAGATTCTGGATGGTTTCGTCAGTTGAGAGGTTGTTGATGAGAATGTTCACGGTGTGTGGATGGGGTATCGGTGTGATTGATAATGGATAACGGTGTTGATAATGTAACGAGGAGAGAAGGAGAGATTAGCTCGTGGATCGGGGAAGACGAAGAAGAAAGAAGAGAAAGTAAGGTTAGCACGTACTTTTAAGCAATGTGCACTGTTTGTAACAGATGTCTGCCAAGAGGCCCAACTCTGGGGAGCTCAAGGAACAATAACAATAGTAATTTTTTCTATCGATAAGGATCCATGCGCGAGTAACGTGTCCTGGTTACTTACATGTAAAGTAGCCTGGATTCCACGAAAAATATAAAGGAAGGGTGCAAAGTATCAAGAAGCACACATTCCCATATCAGTGCATTCATTGCCTTTCGTGCCTGCCTTGAGGCACCCTAACAGTATCCGAGCATCCACAAACCAGTTCAAACACGTAAAGATAAATGCTTGCTCTCTATTATTTATCAATATGCTGCGTAGACGTAGTTTCAATAGTCCTAGGGATGAGGTATCTATATATAAATGCAAGGGACAAGTGAGCCTATCATGAGGGAGTAACCACTGCAAAACGAAAGTTTGGATGACTGATGACACGAAAACTGAAAGCTGCAAAAAGAAAAAAAAATTCCGCAAAAGAAAAGAGAGGTCACAATCTGAATGACATGGCCTCCCTATCGTCAGCCCATAACCGGGCCCACTCCAAACACAACCTATAAACATACACTTCATACCAAGCCGGATGAGACGTTTCTGTGTCATCAAGTTAAGGCACAATGCTCACCTTCCATATCAACCTTCCTCCCAATCGTCCGTTTCCATTCCTTACCCGCCCTAGCTATCCTCCTCAGCCGCTTATCCCCTTCCACAGAGCGCCTCCTTTCAATTGGGGTAGAAGCCAAACTCGAATTCGCAGCTTCCAATGTAGCCTTAGTTGGCCCCGTAAAGTAGGCGTAGATATTGTACACCTCTTTATATGACGATGAAAGCGGTATGAATTGAACCCTGTCATGCATCGTGAGCGTGATGATGAAGACACAAGGTATGATAGACTCACCATGGTTGTATCCAATCAGAATAAAACTCCTCATACACCGTCGACTTGATAGGCACGCTATCGCTCGCAAGGAACGCCATAAACCTCCCGCTATAGCTCATCCCATCCAGATCAACCAGATAGCGGTACGACCAATGCCGGCCTAAGGGCACCGCATCACCAAATCTATGTGCCGCTTCCAAAGCTTCCAAACCACCTGGATACGTTTCAGGAGCCATTGCCTTGGTGAACGCGGCATCCATAATCTCCTCGTTGAGTTTCCCCATCGACACCTGTGTAGTCACAAAGTTTGGTGGGTTCGTAGAAGGGACAGTATACGTGATGGACCGGTTCGTGTCTGATTTATCAGAAGCCATACGAAGGAACCTGATCATTTGGAAATAACGCAAATACACCATATTCTCGTCGCACTATGAAAGGAAACACATACCGATGTCGTTGATACTGTGGTGTAAAACCAGGTGGGTGACTACCCCCTCCAGTGGTCGCACCCCTCCAAAAAATCTTATCAATCTTATCCTCCCATGGTACTTCCATCTGGTCAACGTCCTTCAGCTCAAGATTTACACGGTCCCATCCGTACGTGTAAGCAGGGGTGCTCCCATAGTAATAATGACTAGGTACACGAATATCCGAGTACCCTTTGGCCTTCGCAGGGCTAAACACGGGGTACAGTGCTGGGATCGTTCGCCAGTCTGAGAAGAAGTGCCCTTGCGTATAGTGGGCATGCGGATGCTCGCAAAAGTCAAACTTGGCAGAAGTCCCCTTCATGAATCGGAAATCACTTCCTGGTAGCGAGTTGGGTTCTGCAAGGTAATTGTTGGATCTGACGGCGAATGAGTTGCGCAGGGAGGCGAAGAGACGACGGGCGGGACTGCTGGGATCGCATGTGCGTCGCCATGCTTCCCAGACATTCCCATTGCCACCCCAGTCATACTCGAAGGAATTACCTAGTATTGTTTCTATACCACCTGAAAGGATCTAGTCGTAAACTACAACCAACGAGCAATCCACCAAGGCCCACCTGATGAATCCTGTTGTGTCATGTTGGGATACTTGCGGTGCTCCCAAGGTACCAGCACGCGTCCTTCTGCTTTCGCGTTTATAGGAAATTCCATATCAGGGAGCTAGGAAGGCTATCAGCATCAGCGATCCATAAAAGCCCACGAGAATATGAGTACAGACCCTCTTGGCAAAACGGGTCATCATAGATACAAATCCATGAGCCCTCGCATTAGCTTCTGAATCATCAAAGCCATCCTTCACCACTTTCATAGCCTTCGGTACACCGTTTGTAATGCGTACCAAGTCAATTGACGGTAGTTGCGCAACCTTGAATATGTTGAATATGTGTTCGTAGAGACAGTAGCATATATATGAACACACCTGCCGACTGCGTCTTCTCAGCTCCCGAGACGGGAGCTCCCAAAACGGCTCCAAATCAGAGACCATCCCATCATACTCATCCACCATCTTCACATTATTCTGCTTCGCAAACTTGAACCACTGGTCAAACCCTTTGGGAGGGTCACGGTTATACCGCCTCTTGTATTCGGCTACAGCCGCCTTTAACGTCTTGCTTTGCGAGCGTAGCTTCTCCTTGTACTGCGCTTCTGCATCTTCCATGAGCTTTGGAATCGGGTGTTGCATAGCCGCACGTTGCTTGGTTGAAGAATCAGATGGAGTCAACAAACTCCCTGGTTTCGCGAACCAGTTGGTGTCATCTTTGTTGAGTACATGGTGTGACGATGATTCGGGACGGTTCTGGCCAGCATAGAAGCCCGCACGCAGAAAGACGATGACAACAACGAAAATGAAAATCGAGCCAGAATGTCGATTGAGAAAAGAAAGCAGCGCCTGGGAGCGGCGCTTTCCAGCAGAACGCATGGAGTGGGTAGCGTTGCCGGGGTGAGGTAGAGCGTGGGCAACGGCGCGCTCAACGTCAGTAGCCCTCGCGAAGTTCTTGAAATTCAGATTTGGTCGCCAACCTCGACGCTGTTGTTGCAGTCTGGATTTGGACTTATTTGGCACTGCGGGCGCTTGTTTATCAACTTCCTCCATCGTAATCGTTATGCACGTCCCGTAACACTACCTAGGTAGCAGAGAAGGCGTTTGCTCTGCTGGACAGTCCACGCAGAGAGGTTCGAGTTATTTGGGTATGACAAGGCCAGGCGCCTTTTGATCGCTGACTGTGGTTGCGTCCTTTTCTCACCCTCCTTCAAAAGGTGTTCCCATCAGATCCGAGTCGAAAATTAGTTCAACCAATACAGACTAGTCCCTATTCATTTCCCATTGTGCAATGACTTTGGCGCCCTTGTCCCCACGAGGAGCTCCACTTATGAGTTGACGGACACTACTGCCCTGCGCTTGCATTTTTTCATGGTGGGAACGTCATGATGAAGAGTAACCATGAGCCCGTTGTGTCGTAACATTTACACACGAACTGTGAATTACTCTAGGATGCAGTTCGCAAGTACGATATTAATCAAAGAGGCTGGCACTCCTGTTTCTAGTCAGATGCCCAACTGGTACGCTTTCAGGTGAATACTGACGTCACTGCTGACATTTCAGAATGTACTCCAGAGCGGAGCTTCTGGGAGAAAACTTTAAAGCAACATACCACCCTTCGTAATCCCTATGGACCGTCCTCCATATTCATTCGACCCGTCTCACCAGCCTTTCAAACCGATCTACACTGGTTCCTGTTCCTGTGGGCAAGTTCAATTCCAAATCTCCCGCGAAAGACCTCTCGACACCAAATTCTGTCACTGTCGTACATGCCAGAAGCTACACGGCGCGCCGTTTCAATGGGTGAGTGAGTCGGACTTTTGATAATCATTCACAACCGTAACTCCACTATCTCGTAGGCCGCAATCTTTGAGAAATCAGACGTGCTCTTTACCAAAGGCACAGACAGCCTCGCGTTCTGGAGTTCCGATCGCAACTCTCAAGAGCACTCCCTACCGTGCAAGGTATCCTGCAATAACTGCAGATCACCTATCATGGACGAAGGCAGAAACATGTTGCTCTTATTCCCCACCCTCATCGACTTTCCTAAAGGCCAAGAGGAAGAAGCGAGACGGAAGTTTTATCCTAGGTATGTCAATCACGACGCTCAGATGGTGGATTACTGAAACTCTGTGATAAGTTCACATATCTTTTACTCTTCTCGATCAATTGATGTTCAAGATGGGCTTCCAAAGTATGATAAACACAAGGGTCAGAGTGCGCTAGTGCCAGAGATGAGAACAGACAAAAGCCAATAAGCACTATGGTCTATTCAGGCTTGTTATGTCAAAACTTGAGTTGCGTAAACCCAGGAACGAATACATTTGAGCGTGTCTGTCACGATCCTTTTACTGTAACTTGCACCGACTTACCTTAGCTTATGGCGTGATGTAGGGATGACTATAGTGTAGTTACGGAAACATACAGGGATTATAGGTCATTAGGTATAGTGGATACAGCAGTAATGCTTGAAGGCGACTCAGATATTCAAGTTAACAGCCTTGAGTGACTAAAAATAAGTCGTTCGTGTTATTTGTCTCTGTATGTATAGAGGAGGGTCAATAATTTTGAACTCCGATGTGCTTGCATTTTTGCAACTCCCGAGTCGAATGATTGGATTCTCGATGGACATGCCTCTTAATTCAATCTTGAAGTTCATGCCCAGCGAGGTGAATATCGGAGCAGATGTAAGCCAGGGAATTGGAGAAAATATTCATGCGAGTGTGCCACACTATTCTGCTCAAGCGACTTGTCTTTTTGAAATGAACGGACAGCCGAAAAACAAGGACAAGATGCTATTCTTGTAGCCCAACGGATATCAGATGACAAGGGTTGAAAAACGAGAACAAAGTGCACATTCAGGGTCACGGTGGGGCAGCTCATACATCAATCCACGCATCAGTATCGGTAACTTATCAGCAATTAATCAGATAAATCTCGCACCAACTCTCAGATTGTATAAAGCTCGGATGCTATCTGTTGCTGTCGCCAGCTCTACAGTAAAGCGCAGTTGGGACGCCCGTTGTAAACATTGATGTATATCATTCTCACATGCAGTTCGCGCTAGCCAATTGGTGGTCAGGCCGGTCAGGTCTCAAAGCAAAGTCCTTGTTTCCTACATTTTCTTGAGAAATTTAGACCCTGAAGCCCTCCCTGCGATTCTTTCGCCATTCTGGTACGACAGTATTGCAGACTTGCTTGTCAGCAAGAGGAGGAGGAAGTATACAGCAGAATTTCTGTGGGCGTTCAACTGAAGATATCGCTTTGGAAACCAATTAGATTGAGCACTAACAGACTAACCATTCTTTGTTCTTTGCTTTGTTGCTCGCTGTAACAATATACCCTGATTACGGCAAGTCAGGACAACATAAAGGAGGTGGATCTTCTCGAATCGGGCCACTTATTCCGCTCCTTCACCAGATCTTATACTTCATGAACTCCCCCTCTCTTCCTGCAGATTTTGAATTCCTTGAACTCGAGCACAGTGGCACCCGCGAAGTCCACAGTTTCTGCGATGTATTGTGCCGTCTTTACACCACGACGAACACCGGTTCTCTTCCCTTCGATCGCTGGAACGTTACCGAAATAAAGCGGTACGAGAACCGCAGCAAAGAATCAGCACAGCGCGAATATCTTTTAGCAACAGCGAAAGGGCCTGGCGAGGATATTTTCAGATACTTGAAGATCCACCGGAGTCTTCAGAAGTCACAACTCCTCACCGGGATTGGTGGTTCTACGCTTACTTTTGGAAATCAAGAATCGCGGGCACCAAACGACATTACTGTCCTCAAGAGCCCGCAGACCGTCGCTGGTGATGAACTCATTGAACACATCGAGTTTAGCGAACATATCCCGCTGCCTAAGTTCGCCATAATCGCCCGTTGCGTCAATGAGGCAGCAAATGGATACAGTCTGTTCTCCAAACGTTCTTCCTGGTTCACAGATACGACTTTGGAAGTTCTGAGGCACAAGCACGCCAGCGCGTTGCCTGGGTGTAGCAGGAACAGGGGAGCATCGAGAGTGCTTTTACCGCGTCGTAAAACGGATATCACAAAATTGGATAAGACATGTGAAGTGCAGTTTGAGATGTTCATGAATCAGGTAAGCTTTGAAGCCTGTCATTTATGCTCGACTCGACTTGCTAACCATTGGCGCTTATTAGATTGACCGGCGTTAGCCGACACATCAGGGATACTGTATGTTAGTATCTCATGTACAGTGTTATTGTATCTGCAAATTCAATATTGCATAACATGTCTAAATCTGGCGTTCATAGGTTATAAGCACCTACAATAAGTTAGTGCAGAGTTTGGTACATCCACCCTCCTTATATACCTTGGCCGAAGGCCTTGAATTGGAGGCCTGGGTACTCGAGTTATTGGAAATAGCCTGCGTTGGTACCATGGTACTATTTATCTCGTTGTACAAGATGGATCATCACGCTGGTAGGAAACCTTTGACGTACTAACAGCGAATGCAGAATAGCCGCCAGTATATGCAGCCAGTTTCTATCTTAAGATCTTAAAAGTTACTGTATAGATGACGAGTGAATACGGTAGTTGTTACCTTGATCCATTTTTTAGAATCCATCTCTAAGAAAATACAGACGAGGTACTGCTGTACTTGTTCGCTCTATTTCAAGTTGTCTGTGTGTATACCACGGATCATTACAGTAACTTGGAACTCCAATATACCAGCTGGCAAGTGGG
The DNA here is from genome assembly GCA_002554575.1 of Amanita thiersii Skay4041. Taxonomy (NCBI): domain Eukaryota; kingdom Fungi; phylum Basidiomycota; class Agaricomycetes; order Agaricales; family Amanitaceae; genus Amanita; species Amanita thiersii. The sequence goes on along the minus strand of KZ302067.1, from coordinate 21,624 downwards.
CACGGTAGTCGTCATCTTGATTTAGTCCTTGGAATTCATCTCCAACCGCAAGCTTGAGAAAAGTGCGTGAATGTGACCTGCCGCCTTCCCATGCAAATTTATAGCGGTCCAAAAAACAAAGGCGAGTTACTACTTTCATCTAGTTATCACAGTTATTCAATAAATGTCATAATTGAAAAGCAAGGACAAGAATAGGACGCTGTCTAATGCTGTGAGCTACTAGTACTCAAAATGACTAAAGATCAGCGCGTTACCAAAGTGTTAGCAATCAATTAATGTTGCCTCGCACATGTTCAATAATGGATGTGATTGGACCCACCAGTTTGAAGATTGTATTGTTTGTCAATTCGAACGTGGACACCTTTGTTGCTGTCAACATCTCAAGAGTGCAGTGCCATGGTGCCCTTCTGTATATATTTTCCCACATGTCGATCGTTTCATCTCACTAGTCAACTGGGTGGTCAGCGCTCAAAAGTGTCTTTGGTTTCTTACACGTCTCATCAACCTTCGATCCTGAGTACATCGAGGCCTCTGTCGCCATGTGGTGTTCTTTCATCATGCCTTTATGACATTTTTGTAAACCTTGCCCGATGAAGGGGTAAACAAGGACATCAGGGTATTTGGAAACCAACTGAAGCAAGGGCGCTATACTGGGGACTTTTCAAGTTTATTCCTTTGTTTGTCTTGTTACCATCTTGCTTGATACGCTATGTCCATGGAAGAAGAACAAGAACTACCCAGTCCAGTTTCTTGACTACGGTAGATCGGGTTGTATAAATATGCGGAGGTCCCGAATCAGGTCAGTATTCTATCTCTTCCCTCAATTCTGCATATCATGAACTCCTCTATTCCCAATGACATCGAGCTCTCCATACTCGAGCTCGGCGGCCATCGCGATGTGCATGGTTTCTGCGATTCATTATTTATGCTCTACACTACACCCGAAACTCAATATCTCCCTTTCGATCGCTGGAATGTTACCGAAATAAACTGTTACAAGAAGGCCAACAAAGTGTTCAGACGGGAGGGATATATCGTAGCGACATTGAAAGGGCCGGCCCACGGTGATCTCAGATACTTGAGAATTCGGCAGAAATATAATCATCCCATCACTACACCTTCCCCTCCTTTGGGCTTCTTTGGTGGTCAAAAAATAAATTTGTCAAATGCAGTTACTGTATCGAGGAGCCGGGAGACCTTTGCTCAAGATGACGTCGTCGAACACATCGAGTTTCGTGGACACATCTCTCTGCCTAAATTCGCCATTCTTGCCCGTTGCGTTGATGAAGTCCGAGTCGTAGCTGGATATAATTTATACCCCTGTACCGACTACTGGTTTACGGCATGCGCTATTTCGGAAACTTTGAAGTCAACACATGCATATACCACTGTGGGGAATAACAGTATCAGGAGTACATGGAACCCTTTTGCCCTCCTCCGCCCTAAAGTCGATATCGAATATTTGAACGAAACATGGGATACTCAATGGAAAATGTTCAAAGATAAAGTAAGCTTCCAGAGTTTGGTTATGCTCGGTTCGTCTTGCTGATAGTTTCTGGGACTTGTAGATTGAAAGAACCATAAACAATCCATCACAATTATACGCAGTATCACTTGTAAAACAATTCCCGAATGAGACGATCCCAGGAACACGACCAATTCTGGTCTTGAAATGATACCGTAACCATATAGTAGTACCCACACTTTACATGTACATATGCCTGCTTCAATACTTTTAGTCCAGGACACTTTGTGGCTTGTTAGTTTACCTAGCTATTCTGTTCATATCTGTACGCAGAGTATTCATGAAATTGAACTCTTGTGGTGACCAATACGCTGTGAGTGTGAGAGCTCCTGACCGTGTTGAATGAGTTATCAGACAAGGTCGGTTATCCATTTGCAATTTGTGTACTGCTTGAAAAACCATTCTTCTTTCTTTGTGATGTACGCGGACTAGCTGGTTATATGGCTGTCCCGTCACAACGAGTGTTCTGAAGACTGCTCGGCCTTCAGGGTTTCGAGCCCAGATGTAGATGGTGTACATCTAGCCGTGTTCGATACAGTATTTTAACTGATGGTCAGGCGAGCGATCATCTGAACACCGCTGGTAAGCGATAAACATTAAACGCCCATGTGTCGCTCAATCACACCCGGATATGCCCGTTACAGCACCATCTCTATACTGTACTACAAGCGCTCTCTAGTCCCATTCATTCACCGGTCATTGCCTATCCCCTTTTCTCGAACCACAGTAGGCTAGAGTCCCCACAGTAGTATACAACTTCATACACCAAGCCCTAATATCATGCTGCCCACCTCAGGCACTGATCGTGATGTACTCCTTGTGATAGCAACTCACGGCGGGCAGAACTTGGGCATTACTTTCAATGCAGCTAAACCTTACCTTATCGACTTGGTGATGACGAGTAACCATTTATGGCTGTCCTTTTGCTCTCCTGATACAGGCATTTGAAATTTATACAAATATCAAATACTAGTACCAGCTCGCGCACTAATGCAGATACAGTACTAGACAACTTTGAAAGTATAAGGGAAAAGCAAATTCCACCCACATGTATGATCTAGAACGGTAACACGGCCATTGAACCTTGCTTTCCTTCCATAACTACTACAATCGAATTCATTAATGGCGCAGTCTAACGACATCTGTATTCCCGTAATACTCGGAGGATGGAAACAAAAAAGAAGACATGCTGTTCTCGTCTAGTTATTGTTGTTGGTCGACCGATAGGCAAGTACAAAATCTGTGCTCAGGGTGCGGTGTTGTGGGCTGCTCAAGCGGACAGGATGACAACTTGACGCCTTCGGGAAGTTCAAAATCGTTCTATCGAACAGAACCTGCCCTATCTGTTGGTCAGATGATGATAAACGACTTAATGATTCGAAAGACAGGAGAAAGCAACAGGCGGTACTACTTCGAAATACAGTAGCATAGCGCTCGTGTGAACGTTACTAACAAAGTCCGTCAATCCATTAATTAAAAGATTTTCTCACGGAGTCGTGTTCGGTTGATGGCCGTGATGGGACACTGATGGGGCCGCCCACAAAGTCTGTATTGCTTGTTCTATCAAAACGCACGCCTTCTCTCTATTGTTGTCGCCATTCTCCAACGTACTCAGGCTGTGCTGTGGCTCCTCTTGTATGAATTAAAGTCGCCTGTTTCTCGTGTGTTGTTCACTTTGCGAATCAATTGGTGGGACGCTAGGTGAAATCCTGAAAAGAACGTGTGTTTTTGTTGTGTCTCGAGAACTTTAGATCCTGGGGTCCTTCCTTGGGATTTCGGCTCCTTCAGTACGCTTACCCCTGCACGACTATATTAGAATATTGCTTGACGACAACACGGCAAAAAAAAAAAAACAATACAAAGGTATGAGTGTAATCGTTCAAAGGTATTGCTTTGGAAACCAACTGAAGCCAGGGCACCAGTGCAAGTGCATAGACCGAAGTCGGTCCTTGTTCTTTCGATCACACAATTTCAATTTCAATTGTTTGCCTTGATACCACCTTACCTCAAACGCTATACTCTGTCATGACGGGAGAACAATCGACGCCTGAAGATCAAACCATGCAGCAGGATCCAACACAACGACTGCTATTCCATGATTACGGCAGGCCAGTTCTGACTGTATCATATAATGTGCCATTCCTCGTTCGAATCAAATCACTATTCCGCTCTTTCTTCCAACTCCTCCACATCATGACCCCACCCCCTATTGCCGCAGACATCGAATTCTTTGAACTCAGGAAAAGCGGTGGCCGCGATGTACATGGTTTCAACGACCTACTCCATAAACTCTATACCACACCAGAGACCAGCTCTCTTCCCTACGATCGCTGGTACGTTACCGAAATAAAAGGGTACAAAAATCGAGGGAAGAAAACGGTGCAGCACGAGTTTATCATAGCGACAGTGCAAGGACCGGGCAAGAACAATTTCAGATATCTTCGGATCCACCGAAGGATTCAGAAAGGGTCTGTTGTCAGTTCTCCCACTACCGATGAACAACCTGCAGCTGCAGCTGCAGCCCCAGAATCATCTGCAGCAGATTCGTCCGACGTGGAGTCGCCCACCACTGGAGCTCCACAGCGTGAGCCGAATAGGATCAAGAAGCGCGCGCTAGATGACATTACTGTATCCAAGGATCCGCGGTCTCTTCTTGAATTTGGCAAAAGCGAGGTTGTTGAACACGTCACTTTCCCCACCAACCATATCTCGTTGCCTCAACTCGCAGTACTCACCCGTTGCATCAACGAAGCTGCGGCTGGATATCACCTAGCTACCAGTAATTGTTACTGGTTCGCGTACACGCTTTCCGAAGCCTTGAAGCAGAAGTATGATGGTAAGGTTATCGAGTCAAGTTCGAAGAAAGGGACGTGGAACGGTCTAGCTGTGAATTTTGTGAGCCGTAAGATCGATGTCCCAAACTTGAATGAGAGATTCATGATAGAGTGGGATGAGTTTCTTAATCGGGTATGTTGTCATGGTCAATAATATGGTCTATGCTTCATTGCCTAATGTCGTTTCTATTTGTAGATTGATAGAACTGTCCATAACCCAGATAATAAACATGTAAAAGCTGCAGAGCAAAAGGCCGAAGAAGAAAGACGAGGCAGGGAAGAAGAAAGACGAGGCAGGGAAGAAGAAGAGCGTAAGCGGCTGGCAGCGGAGGAGGAAATCCGAGCCCTTCGAGCGTTACTTGCTCAGAACCAGAAGCCTTCAGATGCTGCTAACTGTATGTGACTTGACGCATCTAAATATCGATAGCTGACTGTTCCACCAGAAATACCCGATGCTCAGTATACCCAATCACGAAACTGGAAGATCTTAAGACGAGATGACTTCATGACTCAGTCCAATTACTGCTTCCAGTCTTGGAATTTATATTGGATAATACAGTACAGTGCTCAAGCGCTCACGAATTGGTTTTCAACATGTATATACATTATTTGCGTATCTAAAGCTTCAACCCAGGATATTGTGATTCTTACTACATAGCTATGTTAGTCACATTACAGTCTCTCATAAATCGGACCCTACAGTCCTCCTATTACCCATACTTGTCAATCGCTACTTTTACCAATGCCCAGAAGAGGACAATGAAGATGCTGTTTCTGCCATCCCTAGCCTGTGGGTCATGAAAAACTTGCACTCTGACGGTCCAATTCTGTTACTAGTAAATCTTCCGAGTCCAACTTGAAGACTTCCAACTCCGAACCAAGCTGAGTTGGCTTAATAAGAAGCGCGTGTAGATGTGTATTTTGGATCTTATGAGAAGCGACCAAGTGGAGCTTTATAATGTGGAATGGATAATTTGAAACGTGGTTGGGAGGACGCATAACATTACACCACACACCCATGCGAGACTACCAAATTCCTCATAAAGCTATCCTATCAAGGGAACAACTAGAGTGGTTCCAGACTTCACAAACGCGGCAGAGCGTTCTATCGTATATCGAGACCCTCAATGAAGCCGTGGTGAACGTCAAGTTGACAGATGAAATTAGTGTGTCGCCCGTAAGTCTGCGAATCTTGGGTGTTCCGGCCTTGTGCAACTTATTATTGTCGTCTTACGTTGGCTTTCCCGTGATGGCGATGATAGGCCGTATCTGCGATACTGGAAATACTGGATCGGGTGGACCAACTGGCGAAGGAGACACCAGCGGTTGATAATGCTGCATCTCGGTTTGGAAACCCTGCGTTCAGGACGTTGTATGATAAGATCTCTGAGGTAATGTCTCAAAAATCTCTTACTCTCACCCTTTCGTTCACATTCACAATGTCTTATATCAAAAGGCCTCGCCCTCGCTGCACAAAAAACTGCCCAATCTACCGTCCGAGGCAATCCCGGAGGTGTCAACGTACTTTAACGAGTCATGGGGGAACCGAACGCGCATTGACTACGGGAGCGGTATGGAACTCAACTTTCTTTGCTGGCTGTACGTTATCCATGACTTTTTTTTTCCCCTCGTTCTCTCATCTCAAACCGATACATGAAGGATATGCCTTGAACGTCTCAACGTCGTCTCGGAGTCGGACCACAAAGCGCTAGTGATTCGGGTTTTCTGGCGGTATGGTTCCGTTATTATTCTTCCTGGCGACGATTCTACGTTGATGGGGTTTTTAAAGATACATTGAAGTTATGCGGACCCTTCAATCGACGTATTGGCTAGAACCAGCAGGATCACATGGAGTATGGGGATTAGACGACTACCACTTCCTCCCATTCCTCTGGGGAGCTGCACAGCTCAAAGGTACGTCCAGGATTCCTTCCTTATTCGCCTCTTTCTTATATTGGGCATCGTTTTTCCTTCCATCCTAGGCCACAAATACATTCGACCAAAGTCGATTCATGATAAAGATGTCGTGGAAGAATACTCGAAACACTACATGTATTTCGCTTGTATTTTCTTCATCAACTCTGTTTGTCCCCCCTCTCTTCTTCACCTTTTCTATTCCTAATCGTCATTTTCACAGATCAAAACCGCTTCATTACGCTGGCACTCCCCAATGCTAGACGACATCTCTGCAGTAAGCACTTTCCTAGCTTCTCTCACCTCCCTGTCTCCTTATCGATATTGGCTTATACCCAGGTAAGAACATGGGACAAAGTCAACTCAGGGATGATCAAGATGTACCAAGCCGAAGTGCTTAACAAGCTACCCGTCATCCAACACTTCCTCTTTGGCTCGCTCCTCCCATATGATGGTCCTCCTCCTCCATCACAACAGCAGCAGGTTGATGGTGACGGACACGGACACACACACGATCATGCGCATATACACGGTGTTGGAGGGGGATCTGTCCCGATGACGGGGAGGCCTTCGGCGGATATGGTCGGGTGGGGCGATTGTTGTGGGATCCCGGTACCGTCTGCGTTTGCGGCTGCTCAGGCAGAGAAAGATAAGAAACAGAAGCAACCTGGGTTTATGCTGGGCGGTCCTGGGATACGACCTGTTCCTTTTGATTGAGAACGTAATTGTGTTCCTAAGTGGGACAGGCTGGAGCTCAGTGCAACTGTTTGTTATTTCTATTGCATTTTAAGTTTAACGTATCTCGTCCTCTTCAGCCATCTCTTTGTAATCATGGTCTGTACACATAACATAGGAGATAGAAACTAACACGTGTTTGTGAGTGGGAGTTGGTGCCTTAACAATAGCAGAGAATTCTTCAAGCTTGGGCAAGTACCCAATCACCACCTGACATATCAATGGATTGACAATTCGACAATAACTGATCATTTTAAAGTGGCAGCTACTACAGCTTGTATATGAGTTAGATGTCAGAATGTGCCATAGCACCAGTCATAGAAGATGGCAAATAAAAACTTGAATGATCACAGATAAGCAGTGGGTCAGGAAAGAGTAAAGATAAGGGTGGCATGGTACCACCTGTACAGTTGCTGGATGAGATGCAAGTGAGTTCACCATAAATGACTTGGAGGTTGGGTTGGAAATGCGGACTACGCAATATTCACGGACGGAAGCCACAACCCTGATGACGACAAGGCAACCGCAGCGGTGGTTCTGACCAAACAGGGACAACAGCTCCATTCCTGGTACAAGGGAATCGCGAGTACAAATAGTACCGAGAGCGAAGTCCAAGCTCTCCAACAGGCTATCCGCCTCCTCCTCCCTCTTGCTTCACACTCTCATCTCTCCTCTGGCCTTATGGGTCAGGTTAGTCTTGTATACAGACTCCCAACCGGCAATCGACCTCTTCCTCAGTGTGAGAGCACATGACCAGATGAGCTTGGCGGCCGCATCCAAACGACTTCGATGATGGCTTCAAGACGACCCGCGGAACCACCTGACCGTTGGGTGGTGCCCAGGCCACAGGGGGATCCCCCATAACCATACTGCCGACTCACTCACACAAAAGCCAACGGCCATAATACTGGACCAGTGAACCCCCTTGTATATCAAAAGACAACACCACAGATTGTTCATGGTGTCGAGAGGACGACAACAGCAACATGCAGCAGCTAGTTAAGTAAGACTTCACTTACAATCTAGAGCAGTGTAGTAGACGATGCAGAGAGTAGCGTGTAGCAAGATTTCAAGAGGAGACAGAGGCTCGACAATTGAGAGAACGAAGTTTGTTATTCTTCTACCTACAGAATACAGGGCTTATATACATTTCAGACCAGTATATTAATAGAAGAAAAATACACGAAATGTCAGACATGGTTATGTGCTGAGT